>JAFIRS010003016.1:0-163315 GCA_018342105.1 Gonioctena quinquepunctata
AATTATATTTTCAATATACAAACATTATTTTCAGATCACAAATATCAATGAATACCATGAACCGGAACCTACAATCAATAAAAGTGTCATTATTATGTTTCAATGTAATTCTCCTAATCATGAAAAGCCCGAACCTAGTTCATATTATTTTTGAGACAAATATCAAATCCATTCGCCAATCAACAATCGTCATATTACCATTAATAAGCTTTTCCTGAATCCCACCAATCTAATTCCTACATTCGAGGAGTGTTGAGGTCAAATTCATATACTTTGTGTCAAATACTGGCGAATACAATTCACCGAATCCATACGCTAATCTGCAATGAATATCATTATTATAATCAACCTTCATCCTATCGACATACAAATATTCTATTTCAATGTGCGTTATCGATAAATAGTAATCCGATAATATAGCAGGTACCGATGGTCGGCGGTTCGGACCCTTCCACGCGGCGCGATTGATCCGAACACCTGCAAGCGCTTAACGCAAACACGCTGGGAGATTTTGGACAAAAATTAACAGCTTGGACCTTAGAAATCCTTATGGAGATTAACATGGGGAAACGGGTGATTTCTGGCTGGAAGCCCTGCTGCATAACTACTACTTCACATTCGTCAGTTTCGTCTAGGAAGAAGGAATTCATAATTTTGGTTTTTGGTTTATTTTTTTTGTAGTTCGGTCTTTCTTGTATTTTATTCGCCAGGATTTCACCAATTTCACTATATTGTCCAACAAATTTGTTGGCAATTTTGCTTTGGTCAGTAGTCATAGAGCCATCATTGAATCTCTTTGATTGTTTGTCGTTAGTTCCGTTATTTGTCATTTCATTTATAGTTTTCCAGAGTTTGGAGGATTCTCCTTTATTTTTTTCTATTTTGTTCTGATAAAAAGCTATTTTGGCTCCTTCTATTATTTTTTTCAGTCTATTTCTGTATTGTTTATATTTTGTTTTATTTGTTTCTGTTGGGTTTCTTTTCATTGTTTTATGTATTTATCATAAGTGGACTTGAGTATACCATCAGTTATCCACGGATTTCTTTTTATGTATTTCCTACCAACTTTAATTGTGTTTGTACTTTTTTCCACAACTTCCTCAGTTTTTTGAATGAATATTTGAGTGGAAGTTCAATATTATCTGTTGAGTATAAATCCAGCATATATTTTGTTTAAGTTTATTGGTATCAATGAATTTTTTATAATTTGATATTACTGATAATTTTTTCTTTGTTTCAGGTGAAATGATTTGTAGTACAATAGAGAAGTCTGTTTCTACGACGAATAAATTGTATTTGAAGTTATTCAAGGTATCTTACACGAAACGATGATCTATACAAGTACCAGAGTTGATCCTAGATACAGAATTTATATGAGATATGAATCCATGAGCACAAAGTGTATTCAGATAGTTATTTGTAAAGTCGTCATTTTCCATTATGTTAATATTGATCTCCTATCAGAATGTGATTGCTGATATTGTTGTCTTCACAAGATTCTGGAAATTCTGATAAACTTTCAATGAAATTATTCTGGATGGTGATCTGTAAATAGATGTTAAATGTATATTTCTATTGTGAAGTTTGACTTTCAGCTATATAATTTTGATTCCATTTGATAGATGTATAATATCATGAGTGAAATATAGATTATTTTTTATAAAAATGATAACTCCATCATTTTGGTTCACGTTACCATAATTGTACATGATATTATACCCATTCATATTATATGAGTCTATATCTCTGATTTGCCAAGTCTCAGATATGATTATTATATCAAAAATATGTTTAGTTTCTTCTAGTAATACTTTCATTTGATCTAAATTCTTATTCACACTCCTTATATTATTGTGGAGTATTTTTATATCAACTTTGGTATTGTCTAGTTTCATAAGTTGTGAGGAATCTTCAATTATTTTCGTTTCAACTGTTTCAATATGGAACTCTCTGAGATATTGATTCATTTTGAATTTCCAATAATATTAACCAATACTATAGTAGATCACAAAAAAGCTGAAATATTTATAAAATCGTATAACTCTGGTCTCCGGTCTCCTTTGCGAGAGACTGATATCAATATGTCTGTTGGCTGTGTTTTTTTTTTCACCTCCTTCGTTTCCTCTTCAATCTTCTCTGCAGCTTTTTCTGATTCGTTCTCCTCTTTTTTTGTTCTTTCTGCGGATGGCCTTGATAGAGTTTCTGGTGCACTAGCGGCTTTCGAGTAGTCTGACGATTCACTATTTTCTTCAATCTCCAAGATATCTTCTGCTGTGTATCCTATATTGTTTCTAAAGAGCTATTTTCCTCTTATGTAGCTGCCTTCTTCACCACTTTCACGTTTTTTCTTTAGGTAATTTCTCAATATCTTATTTGTTTCTTGTTGTTTCATTTGTCAAATCAGCTGATATAGATATGTTTGTACCTTTTAGTTTCTTGCAATTTCGTAAAACATGAAATTTTGTGAATGTTCACAAATTCAATTTCAATTGGGCAATCTCTTGACTTAACCAGCGGATAGATGTTGCTTATATCAGTTTTAGTCAATTCTATACCAAGTTTGGAATTCAGATGGTTGCATACTTTTTCTACCGAAGATTCCTCTTTACTTTTCATTAATCCAATCACTACGATATTATTTTTCCTGCTGTTTCTTTCTAATATCCCTATCTTTTGTTTTAACTCTGTGTTTTCTTTTTCTAGTTTTCTAATTTTTCCACTTGAATCAAGGAATAACCTACGTCGCACATCCAAAGCAATTATTTTTTACTTTTTAGCGCATTTGAATAACTGCTTGCCTTTAAAAAGGTTTTTTTTAATAAAATATTTTATTTTGTGGTTTTTAGTAGGTACACCTTAATTAATGTATTTCGTTTATGCATCATCGTTATGAGGCCTTTTTAACCGACGAAACCAAAAAGAAGGAGGTTCTCTATTTGACGCGTATATTTAATTTTTTTTATAATTTTTTTATGTATGATCACGCATAACTTTTCACTGAGGCGTCCGATTCCGATAATTCTTCCAGTGGATAGGATTTTCATTGAAGTTGGTCCGATTCGAATTTAAAAGATGAAATCAACCCCTGAGGGTAGCAAAATGAAGGATATTGATCACTCACCCTCTGAATTCTGGTCCGTCGACTGATTCTATCAGGCATAACTTTATACTGGGACCTTCGATTTGGATGATTCTTCTTTTATCAGATAGGGTATACCTCATAGTTGATCATATTTGGATTTCGAATGGAATTATCCAACCTTACGAGTAGGAAAATAGAGGATAATTGATTTTTCACTTGTGAACATTGGCACACATATGTAGTTGACAATGACAGATCGCTAGTGTCATTATCACAATATCATTATATTCTATGAGAGGATGGAATGATATACAAAGTAATGAAATAAACTAACCAGAACAACAAAAATAATTTATATTACAACAAACAACGAATAGTAAGAGTAGATAATCATTTTATTCAACTGGTAATAGTTGAAGTAAGGTGGGTAAGTGAGTATTTTGGAAGTAATCAAAAAACAAGTAGGTAGTAATTAGTAGATTTCAGCTACAAAAATTGAAAAATAAAAACTTTTTAACAAAAAATTAAACCGACGAAATACGGAACTGAAAAGTACAAAATAAAATAAACATTCTTAGTCTCAGTAACTAAGCTCCTAAACTAATGTAAGTAACTAATTTTGAGTCGGCGCCAAACGAACAATCAACGAACGTCATTAAATTACTCCAAAAAAATTATCAGAATGTCACCGCGCAACTCGATGCCATTATTTTACGCCTTACCTAATTCATTTGTTTGTTTCTTTGGCGCCGGCTCAAAATTAGTCACATACATTGGTTTAGGAGCTTTGTTACTGAGACTAAGAATGTTTATTTTATTTTTTACTTTCCAGTTCCGCATTTTGTTGGTTTAATTTTTTGTTAAAAAGTTTTTTTTCCTGTTAGTTCTGAGCTATCTAGTTCTTCAATGAAGAAACCATCTGAAGATAAACACATCTGCCATCCTGGAGCTACCATCTTCAATGTATGAATTCTGACAAAAAATCAATAATATTCGACCAAATTCTCTGCCCCAAAAATCCCGACATACCAATTTTGAATAGGAACGGTCCATTATCACAAAACTTCTCACCATCTTGGAGTCACCATCTTGAATTCAGGAAATTTCACAATAAATCCATAATCTCCGATTCCGAAAACCTCTACATACCAATTTTGGATAGAATCGGACCTTAATCACAGAGATCGTCCATCATCTTGATGCCGCCATTTTGATTTTATTAATTTTGTCAAAAAATCCTAATCTCCAACTTCGAAAATCCCAAATACCAATTTTGAAAAAAATCGAACCATTATTGCAAAACTCCTCCGCCATTTCAATTTTCTGAATTTTCACAAAAAATTCATAATCTTCGACCCAGACATCCCCCACATACCAATTTTGAATAGAATCGGACCATAATCACAGAGATCGTCAGCCTTTTTTTTTAACAACAATTCCATAATGCATTGTCACGGGAATTATGAACAACTGCCAAATTTCACGTTGATCGGGCAACTAGAAGTGGGCGAATTCAACTTGCAGGACTTGATTACAGACAGACACCGGGACAGGTGAAACTAAATAAAAGCTTATAAAAAGGATAAAATCATCTAAACACACGTTTCATAGAAATATAAAAGAAACAAAAATAACTTCACGTATTACCACTCAACGATAATATTCGACTTGTATTCGCATAGATATCCTACCGCTAATGTATCATTTTAAATTTCCTGCAAGCAGCACAGCAGGTCGGATGGTTTCGTACACTTTCTGAATTGTACGATCGAGGGCTAGACGTTTGTCATACAGACTCGCATATAATAGAAAGAGACAGAGAGAGAGAAAAATTCGCATGCCGCTTGAAGGTACTTCATAAGAAGAAAAACAACAGTTTTAAGTAACAATCCGAGATAAAATTAATCATTACACTCATTATATAACCCCTCTCAAGTAATCGTACCCCATTTTGACTACATTTCTCAATGATTTCACGATTTTGATTGTCTACTCTTGAATGTTGATTTTGCGACAGACTCGTCTCATTTCTTATCGATTTCTGTTCCTTATTTTATAAACTTTGTTCTTCATTCCCCAGAAATGAAAATCAAATGGTGTAGTATCGGGAGACCTAGGAGGTCGGAAATCAAAATGACTATTTCTACCTATACAATGTTATGAAAAATGGGCAATCAACCACCGACAAATAATTGTGGGATTACGAATTGACGCATCATCTAGCTAAAGAAACATATCCTGTCGTACATTGAGAGGAAGATTTTCAATTGCATTCAATAATTCCGTATCTAAAGTGTTAACTACATGCTCAGCTTCAACGAGTAATTGAAGAATAACGGACCAATTTCGGTCTCCTACATTCCACACCATACGTTAATTAACGTTCTCTGAATACTACTCTGAATGATGAATGAGACATCACCCCATTGAAGTTAAATATAGCCTTATCAGTAAACAAAATTTCATTTAGAAAACTCCGGTCTTCTAAAAATATAATCTTACATTTTCATCACCTTCCTTGAAAACATGTGGAATGTTTCATTTATAAGCCTTGATTTTGTGATTACTAAAACATCTTCTAATTTTCTCCTTGTCGATATTCAGTTTGAACGCTAGATCTCGTAGACTCACTCTTGTATTTGCTCGATTTGCAGCTAAGGTTACGTTATTGTCAGGATGCAGATGAATTCGATGTGGTTGATCAATCTGAGATCTTTTATTGACTGCAGTTCATGACTAATAGCTTCTCGTAAAGGATGTCATCGATTGAATTCAAAGGCTACTTGTCTGCGAACTTATTATTTCGATTGGGAAAATGCTCGGCATATAGGCGACGGGCTTCTGCAGCATTACCAAATGCTCGTCCATACAATGCATGCATATCTGCATATTCGTTAAATGTAAACTGTTCGGCCATATCAAAACACGTCAAACTGTCCTATCAGAATATTGACAATACAATGACAATGCACCACTCAACAAAACCAAATCGCATTCCAGTTGTAATTTTTTATCCACACTAATTTAATTTTTTTCTACAAGGTGTTTTCGTCAACATCTGGGGAAGAAATGGAACATAAGTTTATTCACCGGATATTTTTCACCTATTCATGTGCAGCCGTTTTTGTAGTTTATTCGTTTGCTTTTTATTAGTTATGTCTTCCGATGTGCGTTTTTTCAGCTAAATTTATCTTCGGGTTGAAGATTTTATCCCATGAAATTATACTTATCAGTGAAACTCCTCAACATTTAAGCTGTGAATACGAATTTTGCAACATCCAAATGTTGAATTTCATGAGATTCAGATAACACAACACGAAACGTGCTTATTCCACGCGTACATACAAAATATGGGCTGAATTCGATATTTCATAGTGGAGTAGCTTGTTAGTTCAAAAACACCACGAATCTACATGACTTGATAGTTCATTTGGAAAAATATCTACATTGTTGATGAAACTTTCAACTAGGTACTGTATTTTTTGTTTACGACTTTATTTCAGCATGTGTTGTATTATCCCTGTCATAAATGTTAATGAATTAACGTTAGCATTAGTATTTCTACTGTGAACATTTTTCATTTCAAATAATGGTGGACGATCGGGTTTGATGTCGTCGAGTAAAACTGCATTTTTATTAAGAATCGTTGCTCCGATCGACTTTCCACGCGAGTACTTTTATTCAGAAAATTGTCCACGTAACCTTATTTTGTTGAAAACTATTGAAAAATTATCTGTCATTTCAAAGTTTTGGGGTGTGGACCATCGAGGGTAGTTTTGCATGGGAGCTCATCGAAGGAATTCATTTGTTTAGTCAATCACCAAAATTTAGATGATTTTGAGTATTCACTTTGAAAGTTATCAAAGAAAAACATTTTTCATTTTGTAACTTTGAGGGCCCGTAACTTGGTAACGAAGGCTTTCAGGAACAAAAGTTATATGCAGTACTGGTGATATTTTGACCCCATCTATACATTCCCGGGAGAAAAAGGGAAAGTCCAGGAAATATTCCATGCCATTGTAAATTTCACTTGGTAACACTACTTCATTCCCAGTGGTCTATGTTATCTGTTTTGTCAGTCTATTTGATAATTTATTCGGTCACATGTCTAGTTGACAGCCCTTTCAAAGCAAAACATGATCCAAAAGTCTCAACATAATAATAAATTGTTTACGTATGTAATGTGGATTGTGGTTGATTCCTGTGAGTTTAATACCCAGTTTTGTTCATATAACATTATTATTAACTTTAACATCATCGCCGTATAACCTCACCAGCACTGTAAGTTATAACTGTCTTGTTTTTCTTTGATATATATTCATATGTGTCTTCCTACTTTGTAGCATCCCTGATGATGATAATAAATATTATCGAAAGCTTGGAATCCGTATAAAAGAGTACACTTAGTGGCCTACTGCATAACCCAAATACCAATCAGTTAATTATATATATCCACTAAATTCTTTCCATTTTATATTTATATATATATATATATATATATATATATATATATATATATATAAAAGTCTGAGGAATTCTTTGGGACAGCAGCAAACGCAAAGTGTACTCTTACTTATAACATTATATTTCCAATATGTCGACAATGAATATTGTCATCATCAGGGAGCTACAAAGGTGAAAATACTATAAAATAATTGATAAATATAAAAATGTAACCTTACTAACAATGTCAGTGAGAATGATCGTTTCTCGGTGATATACAGAAAGATGTACAAGACAACATAAAAAAACATGTAAAACATGGAGCAATAAATAGAGTTATATGGAAACAGTATTTATAACGGATATTACTGGTAAAATTACTAAAAAGCTGAGAACAATTATGGTACCATTTTTGGTTATGAATGTGAAATTGTGGAAAAATCAAGAATACTGAGGTTAGAATAAACATAACCTCAAATGTCAACGTCAATTTGTAAAAATTATTGAGAGGAAGAAGAGACATTCGATATTCAGAAAAAAATTGGTATTTGGGGATTTTTAATATGAGAAATGCAAATTTGATGTTAGTTTGGCCCTTAATTGTAGGGGGCGCCGCCTACAGGTCTTTGTCTATTTTGGGGAGTCACAACTTTGTTGTGCATGTATGTATCACATTTCCCAGAACGAAAATCGATTCCCCTATAATTTTCACGTTAAAAAAGTATGCTTTTCAACAGTCGCTACAGGCAGCCGTTTCCGCGATATTTCGATTTAAATTAATCGATGCATCTAATCTTCTTTTCATCGATTCGCGAACTCTTTGAAAATGAAAGTATCAAGTAAGTAAGTTTTTTCCAATGTTTGTTTCGTGTTGTCATGTCAAAAATAATATCTTGGCGCATAGTTGAATAGTTTTATTTATTATTATTGTGATTATTCGTTAAAAAATGGTAGACTTCACCAATGCTGACATACATTTCACATACGGACTGTTAACGGAAATGCATATGAGGCTAGACGTTTGTATCAGGAGCGATGTTTCTATGATGAATAAAAAAAAGGTTTAAAAATTGTTTTACTTTTTTACAAACACGTGCATCGAATAATGTAAATCAAAATATCTCGAAAACTTCTGCTTGTAGCGACTATACCTTTTTCACGTAAAAATGATAGAGAAATCCATTTCTTCTCCAGAAAATGTGATACATACATGTACGACAAAGTTGTGACTCCCCAAAAGAGACAAATGCCTGTAGGCGGCGCACCCTACAACTAAGGGCCAATCTAAGATCAAATTTGAATTTCTTATATTAAAAAATCCCCAAATACCAATTTTCGTCGAAATATCGACATTATTTTGAAAATTATTTAGAAAAACCCAAAATAAAATGATTTTTAACGCCCTGTATATTAAAAATGAAGGCATTGCTGACCCATGCTTATATGGACTTTTCACTTTATAAATTACTGAGGAATCATCCTGTGAAATATCGGACATTTATTACATAACACCCTGTATATAAGAAGGGCTCCAAGGAGCGAAACATTTTCAGAGGTGTTATTCATTGTGCCGTTTTTTATGAAAACCGAGGTCCGAAAAATAATTCATTTACAAATGCCTAACTTGTCGAAAAATAAACCTAATTTTTTTTCTAACGGTACCTTGTTTTTTCGAAAGTGAAAAACACACCATAATTCATTCAAATTGTTTAATTGATATTTAATACTCTGAAAGAATATATCATGTGGTGTACTCTTTTTAGATACGGCGCGTGCATGCCGTAGCGGTCACGCGGAGCCCTATTTTCAGCGTTAAATTTATACTATAAATAATGGAGATAGAGTTTCGGAACACAAAACTTTTTAATTGGAAATGTTCACTTCTTGAAGAATCCATTGTTCGGTTATCACTATCTCTCATAGTTTTTGAGTTATTTCCGAAAAACTGAATCCTTTTCTATTGTTTTTGTTTTCTGTTAATAACAGTTGCAATTTTCGTCAGCAGAAAAAAACAAAAGATTTTCTTCCTCAGAATCACATCCCAAATCGAATGAGCTACTTCTCATATGTTTTGGAGACTTGTAACTATTTTTCGCAGAAAACTCACTTTTCGACTGGTCTGATGATATATTCTCAGAAAAAAGATTGGAATACATTTAAAGAGACGAATGCTGAAAACTATAGGTTGCCTGATGAGTTTGAAAGTATTCTCCAATCCCACATTGACTACTTACCTGAAGATTTGAGAGCTGTGAGTGAAGAACAAGGTGAGTGATTCCACCAGAACATCAAAAAGATGGAAAAAAGATATGGGAAAATGGAGCACTACAATGATAACAGACTACTGTTGGGTGCTTCAGAGAGTCACTCCAGATGCTACTCAAAAGCGTAAATGTACCAAGAGGAGTCTCACAGAGAAGAAAAAACGATTAAGTTTCAGTAGGCTAATTTCATTTCAAAAATGATGATTTTCATGCAAAAATTGTTATTAAAATTTAATTTTCCAAGTCTATTTTCATTTATTTGTGAGTATTGCCTCATTAAACATAGTTACCTGAATTATCAGGAAACGTGAGGTCCTATGACGCAACAGAGGTCATTTTCAGATTCAGCGTACTGAAATATATACAGAATATGTGCTCTTGATTTTTTCAATGCATACCTAACTTCGTTATAAACCATTATATTAGGTGTTAGGGGAACACTGTGGATAATGCGACAGCTAGAGCGAAGGAGGCTTTGACATTATGACTCTAGCAACGGGATATTTGAGTGTGTCATCAGTATTTCTGCACACTCAAATGAGCCTCATTTTGTGCGTATTGCTGAATATATCATTATATCAGTATCGAGTTGAGACGAGGCTGAAAAGCCATATCGACCCCTCAGAAATTTATATTATTAAATCATCACTATAATATACACCTCGAAATACATTAATGTTTCATACGGTGAATTCAAATGACAAATCGTCGTGTACTCAGCTGAATATGCATGAATGCCTTAGTTCATATGATGCGTTTTATATTTGGGCTGAGATTTACTAAAAATGAATTTATTTTCGAAAATTGTTGATTTATGCCTGATCAAATTTGTCAAACAAAGTATAACTTTTTGAATCAGGAATGATATTCACTGTACAACACCTGTGAATATAATTCCTGGTTAGACTCGAAGCAATGAAAAATATAAAAAACAAATAATATACCAAGGTCTGGGAAATTTGTGGAACCCCGTACTTGAAAAACAATGAATGTTTTGCTTTCACTTTGTCACAGAGGCTTCTGCGTAATCTTTCCTACCTGCTAGGATTTGAATAAGTAATTCTGGAGAATTTTCTAATTATTTCCTGAATCGAAGGTCAAGCCACAGACTTATAGGGGTCTGTTTAAATGGATCACAATTTAATGGTTTATTGTGGGCACCCTTTGAAGCCGTCGGCAATTATGAAATAACGATATAGTCAGCAGATATCGAAATATCGACATTTGAATAGGAAAATATATTTGATTTCAATTTCTCACGTTTATTACATCGAAAAGTATTTTTAATATTTTTGGTGAGAGATAAATTGTGATTCTAGAAACTCATCTCATGAGCAGGTAACACGTACCATATAATTCCAGTTATTTCGATATATCAGACAATAATATGCTTTATTATATTCAGGCATTGTTTCGAAATCATGTCTATACTATAAGACGAAAATAATAGTCAGTGACGTCAGTCACTAGTTCGGAAACAATGCAATGAGAGCGGCTTGAAATAATATAATATCATATCTATTGTATCCGTAATCTATACTCCCGGTGCCAAATTCATTTCGGGCCGTGCGATAGAGCGTACGGAGCATTCGAAGCAGCCTCTATTTTAACGAAAGTTTGTTCTCGACGTTAGTAATTGTACTGAATCAATCGACGGTGGCGCAGAGGTTGCAACACTGGACGATCGAGCTTGATTGAGTCACTGACTATTATTTCCGTCTTATGGTATAGTTCAATAATCCATTATGTCCGGGATCAATTGAAAGGGCACCAAAATTATATAAACATAATTAAATTACCAATGTTGATCAAGAACGTGATGAGAAAAAAGAGGAAAAAACTAGCGTTAGGGACCATTTTTAACCGACGAAACCAAAAAGGAGGAGGTTCTCTAGTCGACGCGTATCTTTTTTAACCGACGAAACCAAAAAGGAGGAGTTTCTCTATTCGACGCGTATATTTAATTTTTTTTATGATTTTTTTTTATGTATGATCACGCATAACTTTTCACTGAGGCGTCCGATCCCAATAATTCCTTTTCCAATGGATAGTGTTTTCTTCGAAGTTGGTCCCATTCGAATTTAAAAAATGAAATCTACCGCTAAGGGTAGCAAACTGAAGGATATTGATCACTCATCCTCTGAATTATGGTCCCTTAACCGATTCTATCAGGCATAACTTTGTACTGGGATCTTCGATTTCGATGATTCTTTCTTTATCAGATAGGGTATACCTCATAGTTGATCATATTTGGATTCCGAATGGAATTATCCACCCTTACGGGTAGAAAAATAGGGTAAAATTGATTTTTCACTTGTAAACATTGGCACACATATGTAGTTGACAGATCGCTAGTGTTTTTATCACAATATCATTATGGAATGATTTACAAAGTAATGGAATAAACTAACCAGAACAAAAAAATAATTTTTATTACAACAAATAGTAAAAGTGGATAATCATATTATTTATCTGGTAATTGAAGTGAGTGGGTAAGTAAGTATTTTGGAAGTTATCAAAAAACAAGTAGGTAGTAATTAGTAGAATTCAGCTACAAAAAATTGAAAAATAAAAACTTTTTAACAAAAAATTAAACCGATGAAATACGGAACTGGAAAGTAAAAAATAAAATAAACATTCTTAGCCTCAGTAACTAAGCTCCTAAACTAATGTGAGTAACTAATTTTGAGTCGGCGCCAAACGAACAATCAACGAACATCTTTAAATTACTTCAAAAAAATTATCAGAATGTCACCGCGCAACTTGATGCCATCATTTTACGCCTTACCTGATTCATTTGCTTGTTTGTTTGGCGCCGACTCAAAATTAGTTACTTACATTAGTTTGGGAGCTTAGTTACTGACACTAAGAATGTTTGTTTTATTTTTCACTTTTCAGTTCCGTATTTCGTCGGTTTAATTTTTTGTTAAAAAGTTTTTATTTTTTTTATCATCATTTTTTTTATGTATGATCACGCATAACTTTTTACTGAGGCGTCCGATTCCATTAACTCTTTTCTCAGTGGATAGGGTGTACTTCGAAGGTGGTCCCATTTGAATTTAAAAAATAAAATCCACCCCTAAGGGTAGCAAAAAGAAGGATATTGATCACTCACCCTCTGAATTCTGGTCCGATAACCGATTCTATCAGGCATAACTTTGTACCGGGTTTATCGATTTGGATGATTCTCTCTTGATAGATAGGGAACACCTTATATTTGAATTTCGAATGAAATTATCCACCCTCACGGGTAGAAAAATAGGGGATAATTTATTTTTCACTTGTGAACATTGGCACACACATACGTAGTTGACAATGTTAGATCGCTACTGACATTATTTTTTATCCACATCCGTCAAAATCGTTATATTCTATGAGAGGATGGAATAATATACAAAGTAATTGAATAAACTAACCAGAACAACAAACATAATTTATATTACAACAAATAGTATAATTAGATAATCATATTATTTAACTGGTAATAGTTGAAGTAAGGTGGGTAAGTAAGTATTTTGGAAGTAATAAAAAAACAAGTGGGTAGGAATTGGTAGATTTAAGCCACAAAAATTGAAAAATAAAATTTTTTTAACAAAAAATTAAACCGACAAAATACGGAACTGGAAAGTGAAAAATAAAATAAACCTCCTTAGTCTCAGTAACTAAGCTCCTAAACTAATGTAAGTAACTAATTTTGAGTCGGCGCCAAACGAACAATCAACGAACATCATTGAATTAATAGAAAAATCGAATTAAACGGTTTTCTTCACATAAAAGATTCAATATAAATTGAACCAGAAAATGGTAGATCTCAGGTGAAAAACAACTATTTTCCTGGCAAATACCACGCAGAAAATCCATGCATACCTTCATATAAATGGACATTGAATGCAAATGTTTCTTTCTGATAAGCTCGATTATGTTTAATTTATGTCGTGTTCACCTAACAATCCGCATACCGGTTTCAGGCTTTTTTGGCCCTCATCAGTACGGAGTAGTCAACCAGCCAAAGGTCCGAAGAGCTCTGGCTGAAGCGAGACACAACATAACCAAAACCATCATCGAGTCTATAACACCTATAGGTACGCCGGAAAAGAAAACTTTTAAGTGACAGAAAGGAACACTCCGAAAATCTCCCACCTCGATAGGTTTCTAAATAAAAGATTCCTTCTCAGTAGGAGTGGCAAGCCCGACTAGCATATAGTGAAAGATAAACGCCATATGAAGTGGAATAAATAGAAAAATCGAATTAAACGGTTTTCTTAACATAAATGATTCAATATAAATTGAACCAGAAAATGGCTGGTGAAACACAACTTCTATCCTGGCAAATACCACGCAGAACGTTGAATGATATTCTCCTGAAAATCCATGCATACCTCCATATAAATGGACATTGAATGAATTACATTGAATTTTTTATGTGAAGAAAACAGTTTAATTCGATTTTTCTATTTATTCCACATCACATGGCGTTTATCTATCATTGAATTACTTCAAAAAAAATCATCAGAATGCCACCGCGCCACTCGATGCCATCATTTCACGCCTTACCTAATTCATGTGCTTGTTTGTTTGGCGCCGACTCAAACTTAGTTACTTACATTAGTTTAGGAGCTTAGTTACTGTGACTGAGAAGGTTCATTTTATTTTTTTCAGTTCCGTATTTCGTCGGTTTAATTTTTTGTTAAAAAGTTTTTATACACTTGAGACTCCATGTTTTTTTTTATATATGTCTTCCAGGAAGAAATATATAAGAAATCCTAGAATCCTAGAATCAGAATATTGGGAAAATCGGAAGTTAGTTGTTCTAAGGAGTGGTTGGGTGTTATGTATCAATCAGGGGATTATCTGATATGATATGAGGATCATTCGTTACAGCCACTATTTGATGACTTGGGATATTATAATGATATAATATTTTCTGAGAGTACCCAACTGATGTTATAAGGAAATTATACCAAGAAGAGAAAGAAAATGTCTCCAAACTTCTGAAATTATTTCACTTCCAATTCCTCACATCTCCCAAGACATAACCAATGTAAGACCGTCAAAATCCATAGAATCTATAGGTGAAATGCCTAGTGGAAAGTAACCCATCAATAACTTCAAATATACCATCATATCATCAATAGTTATAGTTATAGTGAAACGGACTCTTTTTAGCTTGCAGTATTTCTGCTTTTTAATAGAAATATCCATAATTCTCAAACAGCCACATCCCAATGAGAACCCATCATGAAATTCACATGCGGAAACATATTTCAACTTTTAAACTAACTTTTGGGGTATTTGAAAGTGTTGATATAATACCCTCGACCTGGTGGTTGTCCTAATTGTCGACATCTAAGTTATAATATTCAATATTTCCTAAATGATTGGTTAATCTGACGCAAATTCCACATATTCAAAAAATTTGTGGAGTGGAGTAAACATATTCATGGTTATAACTTTACTTGAAATATCGATAGGGACAAAATTTGGATGATTCCAAAATAGGAAAAAGATTTTGGACAATTTACTTAAAATAGAATCAACATGATCATTCCAAGTTTGTCAATGTTCAATCACTTGAATTTTTTCTGTTCAATTGCTCTACTATTTGCTTTACTATCAATCATACTGGATTTCATATCTCTGGGTGAAGAAATGATAGCAAACATTTTGGTATTATTCTAAGTTGGGCTTCTTTGTGTCTCAGTGGTCAAAATTAGGGAGGAAAATTAGATATTAATTTGTTTCACAACAAATTTTCATACTCCTCAAAATTGGAAAAAATGGCTGCGAAACAAACTTATACCTTATTTACCTCCCTAATTGCCACCAATCAGAAACGAATAAGTTCTCCCAAGGAAGTATGAAGAGGGTTAACCTCAGAATACTGCCCTGGGGAACACATCTTTTGATAGAATAGGATAAATATGATTTCAAGTGTTGGTTAGCGGGAATTCAGTCGGAATATTGATCAAAACCAATTGTTGAATCGTTTACGTTTCGAAGCTTGATTGCTTCATCTTCAGGACTCTGAAGTGTAAGAACAAAAACATACATATCAAAATGGAGTTCTGCAATAGAGTATTCACAAAACCGTAGAATGCTGATCGGTTAAAAATAGAACGCTTCAAACAGTGTATATAAAACTAACATTAATAATAACTTACATTTAGAGTGGCTTTCCAAGTTCAAAAATGCACCGACACAATGAAATGAGCAAACTGACCCGGTGGTGAATCGTTTCTTTACCATGTAAAAAAAGACTAATGAAAGAAATTGGGAGAGTTGGAAAAAGTCCTCCATTAATGATTCACAGTTTATGTTTGATTTCCTTCATCAAGTTGAAATACGAGGTGTTTAGATTTTCGATATGAGACCTTTTGTTAAATCGTTTTTCTCCATGCTTGGTTATTTCAATCATTTTATTCAGGAGTCTTTCTTTTAATATCGTCTGTTGTCCAATGATACTAACTTTAAAATCAAAAGTGGGAAGGGATGACCTACAGTGTTCTGCAATACATGTGGGATTTCTCATTGTTTTGAGTGAGTTGTGTAAATTTATACAATCCCTACTTTGTTCTGTCATCCTTGTCTTACCTACCTGTTGTATGTACACCATTACACTCAGCATTATTTAATTGATTTAATGTTTTGATGTGTTGTTTTTCGTTTTGATTGTGTTCGCATTTCATGCTTATTTTAGTTTCATTTTTGAACTTGCATAGCGCGGTGTCCATCCCTCATGGTAGTTCGAAATCTTGACTTTAACGATCGTATTTTGTTACTTACTATCGTAATTAATTTTTAATCAGAGATTTAGCGTAGCAGTTCTTTGATAACATTGTTTCTATGAGTTTGAGGTTTTGATTTTTAAATTTCTCATGTGTTAAGTGTGTGTGTGTTTGAGATTTTCAATGATATTTATCTTCTGTGTCATTGGATGTACTGAATGGTAGTTTAAAATTCTTTCAGATTATGTTGGATTATGATACCAGTCAGTAACAATTTTGTTGTTAAATTTCATCAGCAAAACATCCAAAATGGCCATCCTGTAAATTTTTTCGATTTCCACATTGAACTGAAGTCTGGGATGGTAGTTATTAAATGTTATTAGTATCTTGATAACGTTTTATTTTTGGATGCATAAGACAATATCATCAACATATCTTTTGTCAAAAAATTATAGGATAGTTACATTGACTAAGACATTTATTCTGTGATTCAGACATAACGATATCAGAACAAATAGGAAATAAACATTTTCCCATTCCACGGCCAAAAATCTGTTTATAGAAAACTCCATCAGAATTGAAATAGCTGTTGCTGTTTACAAACTGTAACAATTCAGTGAATGTCTCCCATGGAAGTGGTTCAATTAATTGCCATTTTTTATTCATGAGGCTGACTACTAAATCCAATGGTATGTTGGTGAAAAGGGATATAATATCCATTGATATTAAAATAAAGTCGTCTGGTACAAAAATACCTTTCATTTTATCGACAATTATCACGAATAACCTACAACTGTGTTACGTCACATGTTTTTCCCCTATTTATTTTCAGAATTTTTATAAATCAAGAATATGATTTTTACGTGTCGATTACATTTCAGTCCCACATTCGGAAAGGTAAATTATAATTTTATTCAATTCAAGAATCACATACCTGTAAAAATTGAATTTGAGATGTAATATCGATCTCACCGAATTTTGTTTTTCAGCAACGTTTCTGTTTGATGGTGAAAATTATGTACTTGCAAGATTTACAATCGATAACATTTTGATATCCTTATTTCCATAAAGCAGAGATTATTCATTTTGAAATCTCTTCGATAATTATAAAGTCATGTTGTGACAAGTGAAAATTTCAAATGGAGAATGATTGCATGTCGTTTCTAATGCGATACAAAATTAATGACTTCCAATAGCCTTTTAGCAGAATATTGACAAAAATGGTCTAAGGGTAGATTGTAGGCTCTTCATCCTCTCCTGTCCTCGACCTGTGAAGTCTTTTATACATTAGTTTAACGGTAGAAATGAAATTTTGCACTATTTTGATATTTGTATTCAAAAATTTAGATTAAATTTATTTTGCGGATTAGTTGGAAACAGTGATTGCTTCTAAGATCAATAATTATTTTCAAATTTTGTAGTGGTTAACTACGTAGCCGTATCTTTCTTAGGATGCAATTTTCAATCAACCAGTACAAAGTATAACAGATATACGCGATGGATAATCAAGTATTCAACTAGATATATGTCGGTCTAATATATATCTTGAACCTATTTGCACAATGTTTCATAAAATTTGTGTCCAAATTGTATAAAAAACAAATTATTTATATAGAAAAAAATCCATGGAACAATGACGGTTGCAAATCTCTTTCATCACGTGAAATATTAGTCGTAATTATAATTGCAATTTACAGAATTTTGCAAATATTTCAGCAGTTGTAAATTTTTTCCCCGTTCACTTGTCTAATTTGCAGAACTTTTGTATTTTTTATAACCAAATTACAATGAAAAACTCAAACAAATGACAAAAAACAAGGTTCTGTAACTTTTACACGAAGTTGCAAACTTTATGCATGTTGTAAAACATTATTACCATCGGTATGCCTATTTTGCAGAACTTTTGCAATTTTCAGTGCAAAAGTAAAGCATGAAAAGGAATTTTGCAGTTGAAGTTCGAAAACTTTTGGAATTAATGTGAAATGATTGTCTATATCTGTAACAAGTTGAGTACGTGATCAAATGCCCAGGCTTTTCAGTGAAGAGTGGTGTGGAGTTCTTTGGACCGCCTTGCTAGTTTCAGATTTATTTATGTTTCAAGCAAAGATTTTTAAAAAATTGTAAATTTGAATGGACGCCAGAATTTTTTAATTGATTAGGATGAAAATTCAAACATCCTAGCTAATAGTAATTGCAAATCAAATAATGTTTCGCCCTGTAAATCAGTACAACAATAAAACAAATACGAAATTTATACTAGTCTATTAACAAAACAGTATGTACAAAAGTATCTGCATGTGCTATATTACAATTAAGTTTTGAGTTTCCTTCACATGGTCAAACAATTACAAAAATATTGTTCAATTTCGCTGAACCTATCGGTTTTATCGACGACAATGTACCTCTGATTGAGCGGAGTAGTGTAGCTCGTAGCTAGACTTAGCGTAGTCGTGTGGCTCGCAATCAGGACGTACCAAGGGGTGCTGGGTGACCAATCAGGTTGAACAGATAATCATCAACTTCTTATCCGTGGAATGATTCTTCTCAGCAATATGACATGAAAAACAATATTGATGGTGACATAATTCTATTTACTAATAAATTCATTTTCTTGGAATTTGGAGATTCTCAATACACTATTCAACGCACGATTGTTGCAGATGAGTATGATCTCATTAAGAGATTGTCGCTTAAAATTATTCTAACATACGAATCAGCCTATGCTGATATTTGTCATCAATATTCAATACTCGAATTGAAGAATCAATATTAAATTTTGACATAGACAAAAATTGATCTTTGCTCTATTACAAAAAAATATGAAAATGTTCTGATCTCGATCAGCCAAGACTATGTTCAATTGAAAATAAAAATCAAAATACAGGACAATGTATTCGGAAGAGTGTGATATCCAAAAATGACTTCAATTGCAATTATATTTAGAGGAAGTGTATGAGAATTATTTCGACCAATCGTCAAATACTCCTTCATAAAGTTTTCTGTATGATGAAAGAATATTCCAAACTCCAAACTCCAAGGATCAAATATATATATATATATATATATATATATATATATATATATATATATATATATAAAAAGTCGCTTCACTTAGGTCATAAGCAAAAATCACAGCTCTGTGATAATTATCACCAAATCAGAAACTATCCAAAAAAGACATCCCCAAGACCATGAAAAATGTATAGTATTCAACTATATCATATACTAATTATGATCAACACCAAAAATATATCCAAATGCAGTGTAATTGATATCAGAATATTCGAGAAAGCCTCTTTTCTCCCCAATGAACCCTTGTCAGGGAAAGCAATGAACGCAGATGAGCCTGAACACTTGTATCTTGATTCAATTTGATAATATTACATGTGATTTCAGCACTCACCTGTTTCACTGACTTCACCGAGACGACAAGGCTCCCTTTCCTCAATTTCACCACGTTTCCATTCAACTAATTCCCTCTTTTCGACAGAGTGTGGTCAAAATGACGTCAATTTAGCCAACCATAATGTTTGTTGAGATAATGTATTCCTTATGTATTAACACTAAAGTTTTTCTAGTTTCTAGTTGAACCTTCGCAAGGAAACAGTAAATCAAAAAATTAATTATTCAAGAGATACAAATCATTCAAAAATTAAGGGAGAAGTTTGAACCACTTCTGATTCGAATTTTGAAAAATCCTTTCTCAGTACGTACCTAAATCTGGAATGTAAAAAAAAATATTTCCATATTACTGATACTCTTTCAGGTATAACCTGTTTCACGATACTTTTTACTGCCGAATTTCAGAAATGACAAAATTTCTCCTTGGGCAAAACTAAACACAAAATTGAAATGTTCTGCTGCATTAACTGCACAGATTGAAATGATTCAAATTCACGGGATTGTTCTAATACATTGAGATCCAAGCCTATTATTTGAGATCCAAGCCTATTATCCGTTATTCCGATTGCTGTCATCCGTTATCCCGTAGCCCGTTATACTGTATCCCTCTATCCAGTTTTCCGTTATCCCGTTATGCAGTTATCTCGTTATCCCGTCAAACCATTATGCCGTTATCCGTTATCTTGTTCTACCGTTTTGCCATTATCCTGTTTCCCCATTATCCCATCATTGCATTTTGCCGATATCCCATTACGCCATTATCGCGTTATGCCGTTAAATCGTTATCCCGTTATCTTGTTATCCAGTTATCCCTTTATACAACTGGAAGATGCACTTGAAATGGGAGCTCACCTTATATTGGTTGCATTTGGTTGTGGAAAAATGTGGTTTAATTATCGTATCAAAATCAATTAGCTGATTTCAAGAAGTCAACAGTGGAATTTGAACCTCATTCAAACCTCATTTAATATCTACGTTAGTGTGTATATGATGAACTGCATCGGACACGGGTATATGTACAAAATATTTTCCTCATGGTAAATTGTACCTCTTGTTTAAATCCAATAAGTAGAAGCAGGCCAGCAGTATCTTGTAATGGGTGCAAAAAAGAGTTCCATAGTGCCTGTATCACAAAAACTGCCGACACTATTATTCTGTTATACACTATACCGGAGCTCTTCTGGAAATGCTCCGACTGTGCAAATAGCTATCGGCATTCAGAAAATAGTAGAAACCAAACTCCCTGGATTCCATGAAAAACGAAGTAAACGCTGTGATTACAAAAATCAGTGAAAATTAAACTTCTAACTGTCGCATGAAGTATTCAGATGTGCTGAAAGATGAATCACAGCCGGTTATTCTGATACATCCTAATAACAGTTATCAGTCCTCTTCTAGTACTAAAGCAGATATTTTGCGAAACGTTGATCCTGGTCAAGAATACTTGCAGCTGATGAAAAGCCAGTCAAAGATGGTGGAATACTAATATCATGCGGGAGTAAAGCTGATAATGAAAAGTTGAAAGCCAAACTCGAACAAAAAATGTCAGAATACAAAGTGAAAGAAGTTGGCGTTGTTCTTCAGAAAATTTGATTGGTTGGTGTGACTCAGAAGTTTTCAACGGATGACCTGAAAAACTATATAATCAAGTGTAACTCTAAAGTTTTCTCCAATGATTCAACTTGTGACATCCTGAAAATATTTCGTGCGAAAAAAGACGATAATATTTTTCAAGCCATCTTGCAGGTAGATAAGTCGGTGTATGAACATGTGTTGTCGGCATGTAACTTATTTGTGGGTTATGACAGTTGTAGCGTATATAATGCACGTATATAAGTGTTTTAAATGCAACGAATTCAACCATTCTTCACAGAAATGTTCAAAACCTGTCTCCTGTCCAATTTGCGGTCAAGATCATGATTTCAAAAACTGTATATCAACTGTATAACAAATAATTGGCATACGTTAACAAATAAAAAAAATGGTAGAGTACCTATATAATAGCATGACTTACGAAAGTCAGCTACTCACTAATCCATCGGATATACAAATAGTTTTGTGGACTTTTTCAGCAGTTCCTTTTCTAACCCTTCAAACTCCTCCAATACCATGCTGAATAATGAACCATTTCACTACTTGAATTTGAACATACACAGCTCCCAAGGAAATAAATAATAGTTTGAAAAAACTAAAGAACACGCTTTTATAGAAAACCAGACTAAAAAAATAGAAAATAAGGAAAACATTTATTTTATTTAAAAAAAAGCGTGGGGTGCATGGTACCGCCTCGGTGTGTAATGTACTATATAATTATTGATACCATGCACCCCACGCTTTTTTTTTAAATAAAATCCATTTTTTTCTTATTTTCTATTTTTTCAGTCTGGTTTTCTATAAAAGCGTGTTTTTTAGTTTTTTCAAACTATTATTCATTTCCTGCTTTTAAGTGTGGTTTATTTATAAAAACTATTATTTTTATTATTTTTATGCAAATTGAAAAATGGAATGATCTCATGAAATTAGGTAATCATAATCTCCGACCCCAAAAACCCCCACATACCAATTTTGAATAGAATCAGACCATAATCACAAAACTCGACCGCCATTTCAAAGCCGCCATCTTGAATTTTCCAATTTTCACAAAAGAATCATAATATTCGGCCCCAAAAACCTCAACATACCAATTTTGAATAAAATCAGACCATAATCACAAAACTCGGCCGCCATTTTGAATCCACACTTTGGAGCCGCCATCTTGAATTTTTTAATTTTGACAGAAGAATCATAATTTCCGACAACGAAAACCCTCAGATATCAAATTTGAAGCGAATCGGATCATAATCACAAAACTCGGACGCCATTTTAGAGCCGCCATCTTGAATTTTTCAATTTTTACAGAAGAATCATAATTTCCGACACAAAAACCCCCGGATACCAATTTTGAAGCGAATCGGACCATAATCACAAAACTCGTACGCCATATTGGAGCCGCCATTCTGTTTTTTCTCCACACAAAAATTTCTTGATGCATTGTCACCGGAATTATGTACACCTGCCGTATTTCAAATCATTTGGACGTCTGGAAGTGGGTCAAAATCGCGCCCAAAGGAGTCGGTTACAAACAAACAAACGAACAAACATACAAGTGAAGCTAATATAAAGCGTGTAAAAAAGTCGTATCTGCCTCAACATCTATTAAAGCAAAACTCACTGCAGGACCGGATCATATCCCTGCATATATTGTTAGAGACTGCGCGTCAGTATTAGCTCATCCCTTTTCAATCCCCATTAATAAACTCTGATAAATTGCAACCTAAATCGTAATTATAAGTTTTTATGTAGGAACCATGGACCCTTATAAAAAACAGAAACAAATTCAAATCTAAACCTTTTAATTTCAAAGATTGTTCATAGGCAATCATCACGACCGTCAGACTCGTCTGAACTAGAACCACTATTTGGATGTATTATTATGGGTTGGACAGAGGGTAAAACCACATACTCGTCTTCCTTTTCAATAACATGTTCAACACATTTTTTCCAAATCTGTTGGTGGTCTCCTGTCATAACTTTTATTACGTTTTCTACAAAAACTTTACTCAGTTTTGGAGTTTGATTACATTCTCGTAATTCTGATTTCACGTTTGCCCATATTAACTCTATGGGGTTGAATATGCGATAGTATGGAGGTAGTCTTAGAAGGGTGTGGCCTCGTTCTTTGCACATTTCGTCAATATAATATCAATATAATATATAATTAACTTTACACTTTTTAAAACAGTGAGCAAATCTTTTTTTGTTAGGCCTTTCCCACGATTGGTTGCAGAAAGGGGTATATCGTTTTCAGACATAAATGCATTTATCAGCTTTTCTACTGCTACTATTTCGTATTTTACGGAGTTGCCGCGAGTGATACGATGCGTTGTCCATAACGATTACTGACTGTGGTGGAATATTAGGTAGAAGCTGTTCGCTAAACCACTTTTCAAATAAGTCTGCTGTCTTCATGATAATCAGCAGCACAGTCTTTGATTTTTTTAGCAGATAATGATAACGCATTTGGTACAAAACCATCTGTGGTTCCAGCATGTACTATTATAATGCGTTTCCCCTCAGAACATGGCCCACTTAAACAGCAATTTTCACTATTGTCTACCCAACCGTAATTCACTACATCATGACTGTCGAACCATGTTTCATCAAGAAGAATTATGGGTCTGTTAGAACGTCTGTAGTCTTTTATTTGACGCAAATAATCTTGCCGCCATTCCACTATCCTTGATGATTCGGTAATTGCCATGCGCTTATCAAGCTTTTTATGTTTGAAACCACAACTTATTAAAACTTGACGCAATGTCTTTACGCTGCTATAAGTGTAATCTGGATAATCTGCCAGTTTTTGCTGTATAACTTCCAATGTCGCATCCCTGTTCTCCTTATATAAATCATAAATAGTTCTACGTATAAAGTCTTGCGTGGTTCCGTCAATTTTTTTAGATTTTTCCTTACACGTTTTTCTATTTTCAGTATGATCCACAACAACTCCTTTCGTTATTACTCGATAAATGGAAATTTTATTTATTTTCGTTATTTCTGCAATTCTTACTATGATCGCATTATCAGATTGCTGAATATTTTCCTTCTTAAGGCGATCAAATATATTTGAAATAACTTGTTGGCTTTTTATTTGCAAGTCTTTGTTGTCAAATCCATAACTGATACTATTCTCACTCACCAGTGCAATTCCATTACTATTTTGTGCAATTGCATTTTCCCATGGTCGGAAAAAAGCCATATTTTACAACAAAACTAGAATAACCCAGAACGTATTTCGATCGGCACACACCAAGACCACAGACGCTACTGGTTCTTAATCTTTCAGAGCTATTAAAACACAAATATAACGCGTGATTTAAGACCTCCCATCGTATAGATACACCTGCTAGCATTGATGTCCGACTTGATCGGCCCAGACGAATCGGTTGTAAAACAGACAGCCGTCACTCAAGTCCACGTTGACCAGCGGGCTCCTCGTGCCGACGGAAACTGTATACAAGTAGTACAGATTATTTTTCGTTCCGTTTCTTCGCATATACGCTCGTGTTAGCGAAGTGAGATTTTATTTGCTCCCTATAGAAACAGCTCCTGCAATTGATATTGGATGGACTATACCCGAACGGGTACTCTTGAGGGCACATGTCGTTGCGAGTGGTCGTGCATAGAGCGCATTTTTGGAATATTATTTTTTATCGCTGGAGATTTCACGTTGCATTTTTGTTACTTTGTTTCGATCATTTCATCATAGTAATTTAATGATTCTCCTTGATTTTTCAATTGGCGCCGACTCAACATAAGTTACTAACATTAGTGTAGGAGCTTAGTTATTAAGACAAAAAAGGTTTATTTTATTTTTTGTTAACAAGTTTTTATTTTTGAAATTTTTGTGGCTAAAATCTACTTATTGCTACCTACTTGATTTGAATTACTTTCAGAATGCCTACTTACCCACCCTACTATCAACTATCAGATAGTGTAACTAGCTGGTACCAGCGACTTTGTCTGCGTTGAACTTTTTTTTTGGGACGATCATTATAAATTTACTCACCCCTTTGGTGACGGAAACCTCTTTTTATGACCCTAACTTCAAAACTTACGTAACCCTCACACAAACTTCAACCACCCCAGGGGTTGCATTTATAAAAACACTGAAACATTTTTTCATCCCTTACAAAGACCTCAAATATTTATTTTTATGACTCCAATCTGATAATTAACGGATCCCACATTACAAAGGCTCCAGAAACACTGAATGACATATCCCTTCTATTGTAACAGAGATTTCAAATACCAATTTTTATGATCTCAAGTGTAAACTAACTATACAGACTTTCAACCCCCATTTGACCCCTTTGGGATTGAATTTTCGAAAACCCTGAATCACATTTATCTTCATTTGTGAAAAAGAGCCCAAATACTAATTTCCATGACTTTAATTTCTAAACCTCAAGTCCAGGGGTCTGGGCGTTGATCATATATCAGTCAATCAGTGAGTCAGTTAGTCAGGATATGCAATTATATATGTTCATATTACCCCAAACACGAGGTAGCTGCTGTGAACCGTTGGGAAGATCCTTCGACTGTCTTCCGCCTCAAATTAATTCCGGACCTCCATTATGTTGTAGTTTCATCAGAACTACATATGTGTGCCAAGTTTCAAGAGAATCGGTTCACAGGTGTAAAATCAATAAATCATCCCCTATTTTTCTACAAATTCAAATGGGACCAACTTTGAAGCAGATCCTAGTCGATAAAGAAATAATAAAAATTCAGTGGGTGAATCAACAATAATTCCCCATTTTCCTACCCTCAGAAGTGTTTTTTTTTTCAAGTACAAATGTAACCAACTTCGAGGTATACCCTATACATAGAAAAAACAATCATCAAAATCGGAAAAATCTGTAAAGGGTTATGCGTGGTCATATATAAAAAAAATTTACTCGTCGAGTAGAGAACCTCCTTTTTTTTTCGTCGTTTAAAAATTGGGGTTGATGAAGCAATTCGTGAAATCACATTCAAAAGATGAACTAAGCTTCAAATATTTGGTCACCAAGTTTCCAGACCTGTCGGAGGCAAAATTGAGGGTCTGTTTATTGGACTAGACATTAGAAAGCTTTCAGCTGTTCAAAAGTTTGTCAATACCATGTAGACTAGTCGTGAAGTGAGTTTCCTGCGAAAAATAGTTCCAAGTCTCCAAAAAATATGAGCAGTAGCTCATTCGATTCGGTATGTAACTCTGAAAAAGACTCTTTGTTTTTTTTTCTGCTGACAAAAACTGCAATTGTTATTAACAAAAACCAGAAAAGGGGTTCAGTTTTTTGGGAATAACTCAAAAACTATGAGCGATAGCGATAATGGGAAAATAGATTCTTGGAGAAGAGAACATTTTCATTAAAAAAGTCCCCACCTCCGGTACTCTTATATTTCCATTATTTAAATGATTAGTTGAGATTTTGTTTTCTTTAAAAATCATATTTGGCATTTCTCACTATAATAACGAAAAAAATCATTGAAAATTCAAATTTAATTTGTTTGAAACAAATTCGAAATCTCATTAAAAAAAAATTCTGAAACTACTGAAAATTACAAATACAACCATATTTTTTTAACAATTTTTATGTAAAATAACGGTCTAAATTTTTTCTCGACACATTGTTGCATATGGTTGTTTTTGTAATTTTTAGTAGTTTCAAAAAAATATATAATGAGATTTGGAATTTGTTCATAACAGGGTACTTAATTTTTGATATATGTTTTTTTCCCATTATTCTATTGAGAAATGCCAATCATGATTTATAAAGAAAAAAAATCCTAACTTTTCATTTAAATTTGAAACGATTTTAAACAATTTTGTTTTTTTAAGTATTGTTTTGAAATAATCATTATATTCTCTAGATAACAGAATGGCCAAAATATATATTTTTTAAATAATAAACTAATGAATTTATTTATGAACAATTTATAAACAAATGTTCTAAAAAATGGATTTCGATTGTTATTGAATGTCTTAATGGAAAAACATATGGATAGAAAAAACAGTATTTTAATTTTAAATTTTTTGTTGATTTAAAAAAATTATAATAAACAAATTAAACATGTTTGAAAAACTTTTATAAAAGGATTTCGTTAAGTATATACAGGGTGTTATGTAATGAATGTCCGATATTTCACAGACGATTCCTCAATTATTTATAAGGTGAAAAGTTCATATAAGCGTGGGACCGCAAGGCCTTCATTTTTGATATACAAAGGGTTACAAATTTATTTTTATTTTGGTTGTTCGTAAATAATTATAGAAATAATTTCGATATTCAGAAGAAAATTGGTATTTGGGGATTTTTAATATGAGAAATGCAAATTTGATCTTAGTTTGGCCCTTAATTGTAGGGGGCGCCGCCTACAGGTATTTGTCTATTTTGGGGAGTCAAAACTTTGTTGTGCATTTATGTATCACATTTCCCAGAACAAAAATCGATTCCCCTATCATTTTTTTGTTAAAAAAGTATGCTTTTCAAAAGTCGCTACAAGCAGCCGCTTTCGCGATATTTTGATTTGAATAAATCGATGCATCCAATCTTCTTTTCATCGATTCGCGAACTCTTTGAAAATAAAAGTATTAAGTAAGTAAGTTTATTCCAATGTTTGTTTTGTGTTGTCATGTCAAAAATAATATATTGGCGCATAGTTAAATAGTTTTATTTATTATTATTGTGATTATTCGTTAAAAAAAGGTAAACTTCACCAATGCTGACATACATTTCGCATACGGACTGTTAACGGAAATGCATATGAGGCTAGACGTTTGTATCAGGAGCGATGTTTTTATGATGAGTAAAAAAATGGTTTAAAAATTGTTCAACTTTTTGACAAACACGTGCATCGAATAATGTAAATCAAAATCTCGAAAACGGCTGCTTGTAGCGACTAAACCTTTTTCACGTAAAAATGATAGAGAAATTCATTTCTTCTCTAGAAAATGTGATTCATACATGTACGACAAAGTTGTGACTCCCCAAAAGAGACAAATGCCTGCAGGCGGCGCACCCCACAATTAAGGGCCAAACAAGATTAAATTTGAATTCCTCATATTAGAAAATCCCCAAATACCAATTTTCGTCCGAATATCGACATTATTTTGAAAATTATTTAGGAAAACCCAAAATAAAATGAATTTTTAACGCCCTGTATATTAAAAATGAAGGCATTGCGGACCCATGCTTATATGAACTTTTCACTTTATGAATTACTGAGGAATCATCCTGTGAAATATCGGATATTTATTACATAACACCCTGTATATAAGAACGGCTCCAAGGAGCGTAATATTTTTAGATGTATTATTCATTGTGCCGTTTTTTATGAAAACCGAGGTCCGAAAAATAAGGATCCATTTACAAATGCCTAACTTGTCGAAAAATAAAGCTAATTTTTTTTTCCAACGAGGCCTTGTTTTTTCAAAAGTGAAAAACACACCATAATTTATTCAAATTGTTTAATTGATATTTAATACTCTCAAAAAATATTTCATGTGGTGTACTCTCTTCAGATACGGCGCGTGCATGCCGTTGCGGTCACGCGGAGCCCTATTTTCAGCATTAAATTCATATTATAAATAATGGAGATAGAGTTTCGGAATACAAAACTTTTTTACTGGAAATGTTCACTTCTTGAAGAGTTTATTTTCCGGTTATCGCTATCTCTCATAGTTTTTGCGTTATTTCCGAAAAACTGATTCCTTCTTTTTTGTTTTTGTTTTTTGTTAATAACAATTGCATGTTTCGTCAGCAGAAAAAAACAGAAGATTTTTTTCTCAGAATCACATCCCAAATCGAATGAGCTACTTCTCATATTTTTGACTTGGAACTGTTTTTCGCAGGAAACTCACATCTCGACTAGACTAATGACATATTCTTAGAAAAAAGATTGGAATGCATTCAAAGAGACGAATGCTGAAAGCTATAGGTTGCCTGATGAGTTTGAGAGTTTCCTCCAATCCCACATTGACTACTTCCCTGAAAATTTGAGAGCTGTGAGTGAAGAACAAGGTGAATGATTCCACCAGGACATCAGAAAGATGGAAAAAAGATAGTGGGGAAATGGAGCAAAATGGATAACAGACCACTGTTGGGTGCTTCAGAGAGTCACTCCAGATGTCACTCATAAGCGTAAATGTACCAAGGGAAATCTCACAGGAAAGAAAAAACGATTAAGTGTGTTTTAGTAGTCTAATTCCATCTCAAAAATGATGATTTTCATGCAAAAATTGTTATTAAAATAACGTGAGGTCCTATGACGCAACAGAGGTCATTTCCAGATTCAGCGTACAGAAATATATACAGAATATGTGCTCTTAATTTTTTCAATGCATACCCAACTGTGTTATAAACCATTATATTATGTGTTAGGGGGGCGCTGTGGATAATGCGACGGCTAGAGCGAAGGAAGCTTTGACACTATGACTCTACCGACGGGATATTTGAGTGTGTCATCAGTATTTCTGCACACTCAAATGAGTCTCATTTTATGCGTATTGCTGAATATATCATTATATCAGTGTCGAAGTGAGATGAGGCTGAAAAGCCACGTCTACCTCCCAGAAATCTATATTATTAAATCATTACTATAATATACACCTCGAAATACATGAATGTTTCATACGGTGAATTCAAAGGACAAATGTCCTGTACTCAGCTAAAGATGCATAAATGCCTTAGTTTATAGAATGCGCTTATTTGGGCTATGATTTACTAAAAGTGAATTTATTTTCGAAAATTGCTGATTTATGCCTTACCAAAATTGTCAAACAAAGTATAACTTTTTGAATCAGGAATGATATTCACTGTACAACACCCGTGAATATCATTCCTGGCTAGACTCGGGGAAATGAAAAAAATTAAAAACAAATAATATACCTATTTGCTGTGGATAACATCCTGGTCAGGGCAAATCATTATCAGTTAAGCTGAGATTACCAAGGACTGGAAAATTTGTAGAACCCCCTGTACTTTAAAAACAATAAATGTTTTGCTTCCACTGTGTCACAGGGGCTCCTGCGTAAACCTCCGTACCTGCTAGGATTTGAAGAAGTAATTCTGGAGAATGTTCTAATTATTCCCTGAATCGAAGGTTTTTTCAAGCCACAGACTTATAGGGGTCTGTTTAAATGAATCACAATTTAATGGTTTATTGTGGGTACCCTTTGAAGCGTAAGCAATTATGAAATTTCTCACGTTTATTACATCGAAAAATATTTTTAATATTTTTGGTGAGAGATAAATTGTGATTTTCGAAACTCATCTTACAAGCAGGTAACACGTACTATATAATTTCAGTTATTTGTTATTGTTTCGAAATCATGACTATACCATAAGACGGAAATAATAGTCAGTGACGTCAGTCACTAGTTCAGAAACAATGCAATGAGAGAGGCTTGAAATAATATATTGTATCCGGAATCTATACTCCTGGTGCCAAATTCATTTCGGCCTGTGCGATAGAGTGTACGGAGCATTTGAAGCAGCCTCTATTTCCACGAAAGTTTGTTTTCGACGTTAGTAATTGTACTAAATTCATCGACGGTGGCGCGGAGGTTGCAACACTGGACGATCGAGCTTGATTGAGTCACTGACTATTATTTCCGTCTTATGGTATAGTTCAATAATCCATTATGGCCGAAATCAATTAAAAAGGCACCAAAATTATATAAACATAATTAAATTACCAATGCTGATCAAGAACGTGATGAGAAAAAAGAGGAAAAAAATGGCGTTCGGGAGCATTTTTAACCGACGAAACCAAAAAGGAGGAGGTTCTCTAGTCGACGCGTATATTTTTTCTTATCATCATTTTTTTCATGTATGATCACTCATAACTTTTCACTGAGGTGTCCGATTCCAATAATTCTTTTTTCAGTGCATAGGGTGTACTTCAAAAACATAACCTTCGTTACAAAAATCAATGAAAATATGGTTTATCATTGTACGAGTATGGTTTGTTACTCTAGTGGACCATCCAACTAGAGGTCTAAGTTAAAATTTTTAGTATTCTACATAATTTATTATAGTCCACATTTTTATAAGAATCGCCACATAGTCAAATTCTTCTCTTTGGTTCAAATAACAAATTTAAGACTTCTGTAAATTTATCAAAAAATATTTGTACATTTCCAGAAGGCGACCCATAAACATTTAGAACAATAGTTTTTACCTTGTTTCTATTCGTCGATATGATACAGTATTCGAAAACTGGTTCGATGGCCAACATGTCAACTGACTCTTGTTTAGCAATAATCCCATTTTTTGCCCACACATTTTTTTGTTGGTCTACAATAACTGCTAATCAAATTATATCCTCCTATATGTAAGTAATTCACCACCTCCTCTTTGAAACCTATTTCCACTAAGCACAGAATATCTAATGAAGGAAAAGTATTAATATCCTCGTTCAAAAAGGTAATCTTCGATATATTTATTTATGACTTTTCTTACTGGTGAAACAATTTTTATTCTAGAAACGACTTATTTAAGATTGAATTTTTTAATACATATTCTCCTATTTATTGTATAACAAAAGCTTCAATAGCGGTTTACGCTCCTTGTATATACGTTTATTTTTTGACATTTCTAGAATCCAATAAAACTAACAATTCAAATCATTCATGTTAGTTTTGCCAATCAAAACATTATTATAGTGAGAATAATCTACCTAGAAAATTGGCGCGGGAATAATTTGAGGTATTTTGTTTCTATAGTCTGACAACGTATATTTTTAATTTGACGTCTGTCACCAATTCGCATGAAACGTGAGAAATGAATCAAAACCGTTTTAGTACCTTGTATCTTTGGGCGAGCAAATGTGTTTATGATCGTGATATCAAAAAATAATCTATAGAATACCATACGAGAGTTCAATAAAGTAGAAAATAATTCTCTAGATTTTCTTCTCAAACTTGTTGCCATTTGGCAATAGCCACTCGAGCCCATTGGGCTCTCGTGTCTATTGCCTGGCAATAAGTTTTCGAAAATCTCTCGAACTAGTTTCACTTTATTCTCACTTTCTGGTGGTATTACAACGGACAATTCAATTTAGGCACATCACATGTGACTTTGTTGCTTAGCGCGGAAGTATTTTGAGTTGATGAACTCAAGCTGGAACATCGAAAAAGTACAGCGAAAAACATCAGTGTGCATTCATGCATAATTTGTTTTAAAACCGGGCATCAGAAAATCAAAATACCCTCACTTTACTCTTCAATAGTATATGAAGTATTAATAGAATAGAAAGGGTAGTTTACTGATCGACGACATTTGTTTGATATTGGAGTAGAATCGGTAACTTTTTACTGTTCGAGACGCTTATACTATTTTGGTACGACCATTATACGTAGACATTGAATAGAGCAAATTTCTTCGAGCATTTTTATTTTGGACCCGTTTTTTGTCTTGTAGTTTTGAATTTGTTGTTTTGGATACGTTTCTTATTATATTTTTTAATTTTGACGTTATTGTCAAACGCATGTGACAAGCTGTTAGAAATTATCTTCAACTATTGAAACTATGAGTGATTATGAGAGCGAAGAAAATGCAGACATTGAACAATCGTGGAAAATAGGATGTTTTTCCATAATAGGTCAAAACATCGCTATGGAAAAAACGTATACAACTTTCAAGAAGTACTGAGTACTCCAACCTAAAAATATATTTTATGTATTGAAATTCTTAAGTTTTTCATGTTGGTTGCGTTTCTCAAGAGAAAAAAAATATTGGGCACACAATTTTTACGACTAATATCTACGTACTCTTTTCATGAATTCATTTATGAAGTTATATCACATTATTATTAATGATTTGTTCCTAGATACACCTCTTTCAGTTTCGCAATTGTTTAATATTCAAAATGGTTTTTCCGGTACTGAATTCCATAAAAAAAACTTGAAACTGTGACCATCATTTTGAAAACACAGTATATTTTGAATAATGTTCATATGATCTGATGCATTTTTAAGGAGTTCTCCTATAATTTCATCAACATACAGAGATGATACGTGTATAAGGTATCTCCAAAAATGGTTTTCCTCAAAACCTTACATTTTAACAACAATGCCGTAACCAAATTTCGAAAACTATACATGATATGATATCAGAAATTAACGTGATACTGAATTTATATAGAAAAAATATATTTTGGATGTAGCACATACACCAAAACCTTGTTTATTTTACAATGATACCAAAACTCAGCTCCTATGAAATCCTGAAACTTTTGTGGATAACATTTTTATCAGTTTCATTCATCCAGATATTGCCTGTCACATTGAATTTGAGATACACGGTATATAATTATTCTAGTTATTTTCAATATAAATATCTAAGGAGAATACCGATTTTCTGAACTAATTATACGTCCTTAACGTTCAGCTAAACAGTAAGTGAATTACCTACCGTCGCGTTATCCCTAGCAAATCGTAAACACAACCAACCGTTGTAAAAATAGCATGGTCGTACAAAAAATGTTAAAGTAGAACCAGAAATCTAAGAAGGTCGTGAATCCCCAACCACTTGAGTAATCAGCAGGCGGTGGATTCATAGCATAGCATTGTTTTATAGGCAGGTATAATGATATTGGGTTGAGATAATAATTGAGAAAAAATGTAAAATGTCAAACTTTATACTTTATAAAAAGTTCAGTTTCTGGATAAAAGGTATTTATAAACGAAATAACTCACGAAGATCAGTTTCACTTTAACTGTCGTAATCCAAATTGATAATAAACTTTTCCTTGGGAATTTTTTCTTTATCCATATATGACTTTCCCACATTTATAATATGGGAAACACAGTTGGCCCAGCTGCTATCAGGAATGTTTGCAATTTCTATTTGGATAAGAGCTACCACAGTTGAACTTAAGGTTGGAGAAGTATTATTTATTTGAACTGCTGACTCAAGCTGATGCCATATATGTTCAATTGGGTTAAACATACAGTGGTGAGAGGAAGTCTGAGCACCGTATGTCCAAAGCTTTCAGCCAATGAATCACAAAAATATTCCTTTTTTATCGAATAACTGCGTAAAACTTCTAGTAACTGTTTTTTATGTACTTTTCCTCGTAGTACATATCATTATTCAACATATATTCTTGTATAGTGGCTTTGGTAACATTGGAACATGTTGCTTTATCTAGTCTTCGACTGTTTCATGACGATAATACTGTTGGGTGGAATATTTGGTATGAGTTTATTTTGGAACCAGTCTTCAAATAATTCGGTTGTACTATCATCATGATAATCGACTAAAGAGTCCTTAATATTCTATGCCGATAAAGACAACGCGTTTGGTATAAAACCATTTTCGGTTGCTGCGTGAATTATCGTAATGCGTTTTCCTTTATTAGACGGCGCATCAGTTTGGCGAAGGTCAGATGAGTCTACCCAACTTTTGTTTGGAATATCGTGTGTATCGAACCAAGTTCCATCAAAATACACTACTGTTCTACCATATTCTCTAAATTCTTTTGTTTATGTTATATTGAGTTCTAGTAAATACTAGCACTCAATATAAACAATCTGGTGCACCTACTTATGAAGAGGGTTAAAATGCATGAAAGATAAGCAAACCATTCCTGTTAACTTCGTCGAAGTCAGACATCCACAATAACGTCCGTACGATGCGAACGCACAATAAAAATAATATAATTTGTAAGTGAATACTCATAAATGTTACAAAATTTTTATATTGAGTTAAATGACGTGTTATATTTCGAACCATATAATGTTGAATAATTAATTTAGTGCATAAATTTCAATATTGTGTAAAATATGTCTCAAACTCCATATCTTTAATTTTAGTTTAACCTGAAGATGACAAATACCATGTTGAAACGAAGTTAAGAGAAATTATATGAATAGACTGAATCAGACCTTTATTCCAAGAAATTGAAGAAAATATATATGAGGTCAAGAAACTAAAGAAATATATATATATATATATATTATATATATATATATATATATAAAGTATAATTCTATTTAAATGGGAACAAATATCAAGGGAAGATTTTAAAAATTATATTTTTCATTGGGATATGAATGAATGAAAAATATCTTTTCCAGACTATTTTCACTAATGGATAATTTGAGTATCAGTGTGAATCAATCAGAAGAAATAACTTCCCAGCACAGCGTGAGAGTATGATATATACCTGTTTCATAAACGTCTTGTACCTACAAGCGAACCCCAAGTAAATAGTTACAGGTGTAAAAAATTCAATACCATAGAATCATTTGTTTTCTAGTATTCTACGAGCTGAATAATTCTTATTCCGATAACATACTGATAAATAAAATTATATCGGTGTTTTGAAAGAGTAATAATTTATGTTCTATGAAAATATTTCAACAATGATAAGTCACGGGTGTGTTTTGCAAGTGTATCCATGGCATACCTACTAATTTAACCAAACTGAGGATACTCGATGTTTGAAAAAATCACCATTGTTATTTCAAGACAAAGGGGGGAAAATTCGTCAGTAGTTATTATATTCTTGGGAATATTTTGAGGGGTCCCAAGAGATAATGTTAGCCAGTGATTAAGGCTTTATCATTTCTGTTTTATTTTCAAAAGAAATAGTTGCATGCCGTTTTGTGGTATAAAGTTATATGTATACAACTTTAAATTGTCAAATAGACGAATTACGATAGGATGGAATTAGCCCTTCGGAGGGTGCCTAGCGGCACCCAGTGCCACAGTTTATTAAATTTTGTATTTTTTTTTATCACTTGTGTTTGATGTATGCGCTTGACTGCGATTTTTTAGGGTACCAAACAGTTGACAGCGCGGCGTCAAAGTAGAAGGTACTCCGGTACACAGCGCGTCCGGTCATGTAAGTTAACAGTACAACTATTGTTCTTTTAAAACATTATTGTTTTTTGTTTCTGCGGATTTGGATTTTTTTAAGTTACCTGAATAAACGAAATTCAATCTGATACTATACTGTTCAATTTGCAATTTAAGGAACAGGAAAATGATGGAAAAAGGTGCCACAGAACTCCTTTCGAAGAAATTACGCACTGTTGGTTCAAGTCCTTTTGGATTCCAATATGACATAACTCTGGATTCCTATGTTTCCCAGGAAAAATAGGCCATGATTTTACTTTCTACTTGGGATCAAACAGGAGGAACTGACGATAAAACGAACAAGTACGGAATCATTTTGGAGTATAGTCGAACCAAAAGTAGTGTAGATACTGTGAATCAAAAATGTTCTTGGTTTTGACCTATATGAAACACAAGAAGATGGCTCCTGCATTTTCATTTTTCAAATGCTAGATATTGCAGGAAGGACTTGTGAAATCGTATTCAATCATACATATCCGGAGGAAACACATCCCAGAAGACGAACTTTTTTGTGCGAATTGGGAATTTCTCTGAGGAAAGACCACATGGACGAGCATGCTCAAATAAGAACACTGCCAAAAGACGTCACTGGGTTTCTTTCTCGATATTCAAAATTATTTGTTACTCAAAATCGCAAAGAAAGATGCCTGTTCTATGTGTCGAGATTTACTTACTGTGAACACCGTCCAGTATAGGTAATAACTGTCTATCTCAACCAATGGAATAAGACCAATAATTATATATATGAATCTAAATGTTATAATGTAAACTATTGTACCGGTAACCAGTAAAATTTTGTTCGTTATTTTCGAAATTATTTGTTTTTTGTGTTTGAGAGTTGTTTGCCAAATATATGTCGTGAGAAAACATTGTTTCATTTTGAAACTTATTCACGAGGTATAGTTGTTTTAACCGAACACACTGTTCCCCTTGCGCTACTCAGTGCCGCAACGCGTCCGCTCGTGGGATTTCAGGAGACGCGCTCACCGCAGGGTTAGCTCTGCCGGATTGGAACTATAATTTTTCAACCATCTAGAGTAACTGGAATTTGTTGCGTTTAAAAGTGCTACATTGAATTATTCTTTCGTTTTGGATTATTTGGTATAAAGTCGCTGAAAAACCACCATTATAAAAATTGCGTTACTAGATGGCGGTAGAATTACAATTATCTTCTATATTCTCCTTCGTATTTTCATTTGTTCTGAAATTCCGAAAAAGAAATTTTTGATATTCTACAGAATTTGTGACATTCGAGATAATTTTGACATCCGAGGTAGAAGTTAGATTGATGGGGAGAAGTATTAAGAAGTATCCATAATCATCGGCATGTTTTTCGTCATTCTGAGGATAAAAAATATCGATAGTACTCCTAGGTGTCCTGTTTTTGAAAGTGAGACGTTGTGTCAAATTTGTAAGAAGGATTCAACAAGGAAACCTAACAGTTGTCAAAGACGTGTGGAGCGCCCCCATCAAAATTTCTATTCGAAACATTCTACGTTTCTGAGGTGAGTTGTCAGAACTGAAGGAGATGTACGTTCGCTATGTCATTTTTCTCATTGTTATTTTCTCATTGACACTTTTCATCGTTCATAGGGTTTTATGTTGGAAGTAGCAGGCACAATTGTTCTGAAATAGGGTAATCTTGATTTTCACTAATTTCTGGTGAATGTGAATTTTCCCAATTAAACTCCCTATATTGGCCAGACAGGTTATCTCCTGCTCCTGGATTTCGCAGGTACCTCTTCCTGGGTTCCTCGAAACCTGAACCGGTGAACCGAGCATCCAGGTTCAGCACAGGAGCATCTGCAGCGAGGGTTTTTATGTTACAAAAATATGCTATCAGAATCATGGCCCACATCGGATGGAGGCAATCATGCAGAAGCACTTTTAAAGAGCTCCGAATACTATCTGTTGCGGGTATATATATATATATATATATATATATATATATATATATATATATATGAACTCTGCATGTATATGTACAAGAACGGGCAGAACTTTGCTGCAACTCAGCATCAATACCAGACCCGCTCCAAAAATTTATTGATACCTCACATACACCGAACTACCATATACCAAAAAAGCCATCTTTTCCTAGGACCAAAACTGTATAATAAGCTTGATGAATCGATAAAAAATTCGGCAAATGTCAATATTTTCAAATCCAGACTGAAAGCTGCCCTCATAGAAAAGAATTGCTACACCCTCGAGGAATTTTCAGGTTAAGTGCTTTCTCCTTCCTTTTGTGCCACTCTCTGATTACTAGAATTTCAAATTTTTTAATTTCCACCTGTCCATGAATTTGCAATTTTTACTGTGAAATCTAATTTCAACTGTTGAGTGTGTGTGCTATTATTTTATGGATTTGAAGTGTTTTCTTACCTTCTGACTAGCATCCTTAAATGTTTTCAACTTTTTAATTCAAATCCTTCAAAATATATAGGTAAATGTGTCTGAAATAATTAATTTGTATATATAAATAAGAAACATTTTGTATGTAGACAACTTCACATGACGTTTTCCTTGTTACTGTACTGATGGAATTATCCGCTGTCATGTACTTTTTAACTAGTGAAATAAACAAATTATTATTATTATTATTATTATTTCCAGGTGATTAACATACTCACAAAACCCCCGGAAACCAAACGACCTCCCACCTTGCTTTGAACAGGGATTCCGCTCTCCGCAAAATGGCATCTGCCGTTCAGAATTTGCTGACTTTTGAGACTGAATTTTGAATTTATTGTCTCTATGAATTTGTTGGCCGAAATCAGGTTGATAAAAGAGCCCGTTATCCCCCCATTCATCTCGGCCCGTCTCTCTCCCACTTCCACTTCGTTTTTGGAATGGAAGTTGGAGAAAGACCTTCCACCACCCCCATGCAGAGCCACACGGGCCTCAGGATCTCGCAAAGAATAAAATTTTGAGAATCGGAATATTGAAGAGTATCAATGACAACATTAGACACGATTTGGCCCCTCGACATCGACTCCTGCGTCGTCGTCGTCCTCCGGTGTCTCCCTGAATAACATTGTTCCTTTGCTGAAGGCCTTGAATTAAATCCGTAGTTCTGAAGTGGGCCGAAAATATCAGTGAATTCATCTTTGAGCAACCCTCTTTTTTGACGCTGCTTCTTGGTCTCATAATCTTGGCTAAGTGCCGGTGAAACAAAATTCTGTCCCTCTTGTGAATTTAAATTTTTCTCCACCACCCTTCGCGAGCGCAGGGTATCATCTTCTATCATTTGTTATTCCATATTATTTTGCTGGCACAGGCCAATCGCGCAAGTTACACTCGGAGTCACGCTCCTTCGAAATAGCACCGCGGCTGTCAGGAATTTCAGAATTTTTCCTAGCTGAGGAAATAACGGCCTCATGAACAACGTTATTTTTCGCTCTGAGCAAAGTTGAAGTTTGTGACAGTTGGCGCAAGCTTGCCAATACCACAAGACTCCTTTCCAAAAAAAAACAGCAGCCCTGAATGCCCCATCGATTTCGGTTTGAAGAGAAAAGGATTTCTCCATTTCGCGAGCTTGGTCTAGTGAAGGTGTGATATTGAGTGCTTCTCTTTGTGATTTCGTTGAACGGGTCCGTAGATGGTAGCCGTCCATACTTAATCGATGAAAAAGGAACAAGCCTAGGAATGACTTGTGTATCATGGTTTCGAAATTTGAACAGAGGCGTAGAAAAATACGTGGACCGACCTAGCTGTAGGAACTCTAATTTCTAACCTCTGTTCACAATGCAAAATGGGAAATAGGTTTTGAGGTAGGTCTATTTGGCCAAGAAGCTCCATTGAGGATGTCGGGTCACTCGGTTTGAGCGCCCTCCAATGGAGAATTCGAGAGGATGACTTTCTTTAAGCTCGTGGGCCCAGACACCTCCAGGAAAATATAGATTTAATCTGATACGGCCACGCTAGATTTGTTGTGAGTGCTACCACCAAAGCATAGGTACCCCACTCAATCCCTGAGCTGCCACTCAAACCCCATGCCATACCAGATCTGAGAAACTTCCAAAAATACAAAAATCAGCACCCTTAAAAAGAAGTATGATTAGTACACTAAATACGCCAAACCAGTCGTCGAGAAGACGATGCTTCAGGCGACTCCTTGAAATTAAGTCTTTAATCTTAGCCGAAAATCGAAGTAAAATGGAATCAGGACTATTCCTTAGTCTGGGCCTGTCCACAGGTGAAACGACGCGACGCTTCCTCGCTTCTGCTAGTAGGTAGACGACACGAAGTCCGAATCTCCTGGCGATGCGCCGCACTCGACAGACTCGGTGTCGTTCGAATTCGCTGACAGCTCCTATCTAGTCCCTCCACCGTTCGAGGCAATCCTCGCTGTGAATCCTTTATCCGTTTTGACAAGAACGATTTTTGATCAAAATTCCTACTTAAGAATACAACTCAGAAGTCGCAGATGCGGAGTGAAAATCGAAGCCAAGTGATCTGATGGAACTCTCGTAAAAGACTCTCCAAGACTGACTGAACGAAGAAAGTACTTCCGATCTCAGACCGAAATTTCCGGTGTTAAGCGCCGCTGTTACTGAAATCTAAAACAGATGCCCTATCCACACGCCATGCCCCCCTAGAGGTTGAGTGCCCATGGATGGTAAATCCCCTCCACGTTATATGTGAACGAGATTTACCTTCCACTTGCCTTCCTCCCCCGCTCCTCCTTGGAGTGGTCCTCAACTCGCAAATTGGCAGGTTTGCGAGATTGAAATCGTACCGCATGTGGTAAGAAGTCAGCCTCTGTGTGCTTTGAACCCCTTGTTATCGTGATTTTTGTATGTTCACCTGACTTGTGCTGTGTGTGCATGGTGGTGATGTACCTGACGGAAGCGTAAGTATAAGGCGTGATGTTTTTTTATGTGTGGATCTTACGTGTATTGAATTGAGATTTTTGGTTACTCACCTGACGCGCCGGAGTGCTACTCTCGGTGGTTGCATATACTTGTTCCTTCCTCTAAACCTAGGATCGTCTAGGTATAGGTTCGCGTGGGTGTCTAGGATCACCGGGTTCCTGTGGGTGTCCGTCTTCCGGAACGTTGCGTTGGCGTGATTCCGTAGATGGTCGTCTATGGACTTTGGATTGACATTCGAGTCCCTGTAGATAAATCTATTCGGGACGTATCTGGGAGCGTTCACTGCCATTCTTAGGCTCACGTTCAAGAATCGCTGGATCTTGGTCCTGTATGTTTCTGCGCATTGACCCCATGCGGCAGATGCATACAGAATGATGGGGAGGAGGTTGGTCCTGATGAGGAGCAGCTTCAACTGGAGGTCCATGTTGCTTCTGCATCCTATGAGGGGGTTGGGGTTCTTCGGGCTGCTTTCGCTAGTCCAAACGTCTGATCCACGTGTAGCCTGAATGTCAATCTCTGGTCCAGGGCGACTCCTAGGTATCTGGCATCGTTTGCCCATGGGATTCGTTGGTCATTCTCGATGACATGTCCTGATGGTGTTGTTCGTCTTCTGGAGAACAGTATGGTTTGGCTCTTGTCTGTGTTGATCTCGATTTTCCATAGGTTGAACCAGTCCTCTAGTTCATCTGCTTGCTCTTGCAGGTACCGGGTTACCTGCGTTGCGTTAACTGATCTGGTCACTGGTACTGTGTCGTCCGCGTAAAGCGCTAGTTTGTTGAAGTTGTTCCCAGGCTTTGGGATGTCCGCCGTGTTGATGGAGAACAGGTGTGGGGATAAGACTGCGCCTTGCGATACTCCCGCTTCTAGGGTCCTCACTGCTGAAAAGTCGCTGCCAACTTTACATTGGCACCGCCGTCCCTGCAGGAAGGAATCTATCAGCTTTACTATGGGAGTGGGGTATCCGAAGTCTGACATTTTGGTGCCATCGTGCCAGACCCTGTCGAAGGCCTTGGAAACGTCTAGGAATGAGGCTCCTGTGTGGTGTGGTAACGGCAAAGTCCACTATCCCCAGGACCTGCATTTCCGTAGAGTGTTCTTGTCGGAAGCTGAACTGCTCGTCTGGTAGGACGTTGAGTTCTTCTGTTGGGTTCATATGGAGAGTGTGAGGCTGATGGTTCGGTGTTTTTGCGGATTCATAGGGTTCCTGTTGGGTTTGGGGATCATGATGACTGTGGCTTTTTCCCAGGGCCGTGGAAAGTGTCTGAGCCTGAGCACTGAGTTGATGATGTTGGTCAAGGCAGCGATTCCTTTTCTCGGTAGAGCCTTCAAGGCTCTATTCGAGATTTGGTCTGGCCGGGTGCCTCCACCTCGTCGGTTTGGTGGACCTGATCATCTCTACACTAGCGTTCGAAGGCGTCCGCAAATGCTTCTGCGTTTTCGTTGTCGTTGTAGACCAGGCTCCTCTCTCCGTGGAGTGGTAAGCACGGCTTCCTTCTGCCTTGTCGAAATTATCTCTGCATCCTCCTTACAGAGTTGTCTTCTGTGCTCATTCCTGTCATCCTGTTTGTCCATTGTCATGCTTGGTGAGCTCTGAGTTCCTGCCGCAGTTGCCTGCCTGCCTCGTTCATTCTCCTCTTGTCTTCGAGGGTCAGTGTTCCCTGGTATCTCTTCTTCAGGCGGCGCCTGTTCCTAACTCCCTAACCTCTGGGGTTGGTGTTAGCTGGTAGTTGAACCTGGTTGCTTGGGTAATCTTGGAGCAGCATTCTTTGGCTTACTGGATGGTTTATTGCAGCTGTGTTGTTGCTCTTTCGAGGTCTGTCTTGGTGTGGACTTGTGGAATGTGTCCCATGGAGTCGGGTATGATTCTTTGGAATCGGTTCCAATTGGTGATCTTTTTGGTAGCTGGCTCCTCTGGTTCCGCGTCTCTTTCCCCCATTATTAAAAGGATTGGGTTGTGGTCTGAGGAGCCTCCGTCTAATACTTCCATCTCAGTGTTGGCTGGGATGTTCTGTATCAGTGCTATGTCTAGGATGTCTGGTGTCTGGTTTGCTGTTCCGTGGTAGGTGGGTACGAAGCGGGCAGCTACTTCGATGTCGTTGTAGTCGGAAAGTAGGTTTTCCAGATCTTGGCCTCGTGGATTGTAGTTTCTGCAGTGTCAGGTCTGTGACTTCGCGTTGAAGTCTCCGATGGCTACAGTAGGGTGATGGTCTGGGAATAGTTCTGCTAGGTCTCCTCTTTGTAAATTTTTCCCCCTGGCAGGAGATACGTTGACATTCCTATGCGTCTGACCTTCAATTTCACTGCGAATGCTCCTCCTCGCGATAGTTCTGGTTTCTCAGCTTCGTGCTGTTTGAAGCCGGTCCTCACAAGCAGGGCTGCGCCTCCACGGGTGCGGTGTCCGGGTCTGTCTGTTCAGTAACAGTTGAATCCTGGAAGTTCTTCTGGGGTTCAGGACTGTTTTTTGGATGGCAATGATGTCCACTCGTGTAGTCGACAGCAGTTTGTGTAGTTCTTCCTTGCGGGCGAGTACGCCGTTGATGTGCCAGGAGCAGATAGTGAGTTTCTCTGGTTGTGCTGCCATATACTGGTTTCCGGGGGCTTGGCTCTATTTGAAGAGCTCAAGAAGTTGCTTCTTGAACGCTTCTGGTAGACACAACAGTTCTTGGTTCACTGTTGAGGTTGCAGTCGTCGTTATCTTGGTTGGCCTCTATTTGGGTGGTGCTTGGTGTTGAGGCACTGCATTTCTGGGTCCCTGCCTTCTTCGTGGTGGTTGGTATGTTTGTCGTGGTTGTTGATGTGGGATGGCTCTTGCCGCTGGTTTGGGTTTGGGAAATTCGGTGCATTCTCTGAAGCAGGATGTGTGTGGTCCCCCACAGTTGGCGCAAGTGGCTGGCTGCCCCTTGGTTTTGGTGCAGGTACGGGACTCGTGTTCTGCTCGCAATTCACGCATCAGGGGGTGGAATGGCAGCACCTTTGTGCGTGTCCGAACCATTGGCATTTATGGCACTGGGAGACGAATCCGCCGGTCCTTTGCCGTTGGGGTTCCACTCTCACTTTGAGCATGTCACAAGTGTCGAGCGTGAAGATGTGACTTCCTGTTCCAGGTACTTCCACTAGGAATAGTGGAAGTGCCTTTTTGGTGCGTCTAGATGTAATCCGGTGACATTCCAGGACTGTGAACCCTGAGTCCAAGATGCTTTCCCTCACGTCCTCCGCCTTGGAGTTTTTCGGTATTCCCCGGATCACTGCGTGAAGTGGTATCTCTGTCTTAAGATAATAAGTGTAGAAGCTGTAGCCACTCGCTTCTAGGAACATCGTGGTTGCCCTCCAGCTTGTCTTGTTTCCCGTCTGGATGTTCATGCCGTCGGACGTTAGTCTGGTCTTCAGGAAGTTGATCTTCCTTCTCGCCATTTCAGCGGAGACGGTCTGCCACTTGTCCTTGTTCCTGAGGACAACTGGTGGTGGTCTTTTTGGATCACTTCCTGTGGGGAGGGGGCCCTCGAGAATAGTTTGGTCCCCGTTGGCTGCGACAACGGGGCCGTTTTTGTTTGTGGAACCAGTTCGGCTGTTGGGGCTTCAGGGGCACGTTTTTTGCTGCTTTTAACCGCCTGTTGATGACGGTGGTGAACTATGAGTCATCGTTGCTCTCGTTCTCCTTGTCGTCGTAGTCTCTATGACGTCTTCACTTGGTGGTGTGTCCTGGGCTGGCTCATCGGCCTCTCTTTTGCCGATGGCTGTGATGGCCTCGGCTACTTCCTTTTGGGAGGCAGCCGCTGCGGCGTTATGGAATGTTTGGAGTTATTTTTTCAACTCCTCGTTTTTCTGTCGGGTTTCCGCATTCTCCTTGCGGATATCTTTCAGCTGTTTTCTCAGCTGGGTCAGCAGGATGTAGATATCTTAAATCTGTAGTTTCTTCGTCCTCTTCTCCGTCCCTGAAACGAGAGAGCTTTTGCTACTCTCGTCTGATGAGAAGGCGGCAGATCCATCGTCAGAGGATGATGCCATTTTTCTGTTGTTTTTGTTCGTCCGAGAACAGCTGTATTTCTCTATTTCACCATCCCTGGTGAACTTATTTCCTGAAATTTTAATGTTATATCCTGTGGGAAAAAATAAAATTAGATTCTGAAAGAAAGAAAAATCAATTTTTCTGTGGAATAAAATATCATAAAAAATTTCTGGAAATAAAATTAGATGATTATTGCCTGAAAAGAAATATATATTATGTTGTGAGGGAAATAATGGTAAGTATCAGTTCATGAGTATGAATAAAATAAATCAATAGAATACCAATAAAACTTAAATCAGATCACAAAAATATATCGCAGTAGGATTGAGAAATGTGATTGCTTACTGATCCTTCTGGTGTGGGGTCGGGTGCGCAGGTAGTCACTTTTCAATTGAACGGCCACCAACGATCTAAGATCTGGACGGCTATAATCTCGAAGTGCTCATCTGTCAGGTAGAAGCTGTGTCTCGGACGATGATCGGAGCTTGCCCTATCCACTTGTAAGGCTATTGTCGTTTTCATGCAATATGATCACTCAGGGGAGTCTGACTGGCGCCAAACATTCGAAAATAATTTGTACGTGTATTTTGTGATTTGATGCAGATAAAAATAATTTGTTTTCACCGATTGACATTTTTATCATCGTATTTCTGTGAGTAAATGATCGATTCTACTTATTACTTGTATAGACGTATGGTACTCCTTGTGGAAGAGTGAAACAAGATTCCAAGTTTGAGTAGGATTACACAATTTGGTGTTCTGTTCTGATATTGAGTGCTCCTCGTTGTGGTTTCGTTGAACGGGTCCGCAGATGGTAGCCGTCCATACAGAATCGATTAAAAAGGGACAAGCCTAGAAATGACTTGAAGTGTATCACGGTTCCTGAATTTGAACAGAGGCGTAGATAAATACGTAGACCGACCTAGCTTTAGGATCTCTAATTTTTCATCACTGTTCACAAAGCAAAATAGGAATAGGTTGCCTAATGGAAGCAGGAGGTTCTGGGGTGGGTCTCTCTGGCCAAGGAACTCCCTGTGCGAGTCAGGTCACTCAGTTTAAGCGCCCTTCACTGGAGAACTTGAGAGGAGGACTTTCTTTAAACTCGTGGGCCCAGACACCTCCAGAAAACTAGAGATTTAATCTGATACGGCCACGCTAGATTTATTGTGAGTGCTACCACTTGACAATAGTTACCCCAGTCAATCTCTCGCCATACCAGATCTGAAAAACTTCCAAAAATACAAAAATTAGCACCCTGAAGAAGGAGTATGATTAGTACACTAAATACGCCAAACCAGTCCTCGAGAAAACGATGCCTCATGCCTTGAAATTAGGTCTTCAATCGTAGCCGAAAATCGCAGCAGAATACAATCAGGACTATTCCTCAGTCCGGGCCTGTCCATAGGTGGAACGACGCGACGCTCTCTCGCTACTGCTAATAGATAGACGACACGAAGTCTGAATCTGCTGGCGATGCGCCGCACTCGACAGAGTCGGCGTCGTTTGAATTCGCTGACGGCTTCTATCGAGTCCTCTCTCCGTCCGAAGCAGTTCTCGCTGTGAATCCTTTATTCGTTTTGGCAAGAACGATTTTTGATCAAAATTCCCACTTGGAAATACAACCCAGAAGTCGCAGATGCGGAGTGAAAATCGAAGCCAACTGATCTGATGGAACTCTTGTAAAATACTCTCCGAGACTGACCGAACGAAGGAAGTACCTCCGATCTCAGACCGAAATTTTTGGTGTTTAGCGCCGCTGTTATCAAAATCTGAAACAGATGCACTATCCACACACCATGCCCTCCTGAAGGTTGAGTGCTCATGGATGGTGAATCCCCTTCACGTTATGTGTGAACGAGATTTACCTTCCACTTGCCTTCCTCCCCCGCTCCTCCTTGGAGCGGTCCTCAACTCACTAATTGGCAGGTTTGCGAGATTGAAATCGTACGTCCTGTGGTATGGAGTCAGCCTCTGAGTGCTTTAAACCTCTTGTTATCGTGATTTTTGTATGTTCACCTGACTGTGTGCATGGTGGTGATGTACCTGACGGGTGCGTAAGTATAACGTGTGATGTTTTTTTATGTGTGGATCTTACGTGTATTAAATTGAGATTTTTGGGTACTCACCTGACGCGCCAAAGTGCAACTCTCGGTGGTGGACGGTCGTTCTGATAGAATGGTCACATATACTTTTCCCTTTCTCTCAACCTGGGATCTTCCAGGTTCAGGTTTGCGTGGATGTCTAGGATCACCGGGTTCCTCTGGGTGTCCGTCTTCATTGCGTTAGCGTGATTCCGTAGATGATCGTCTATGAAGTTTGGATTGACATTCAGGTCCCTGTAGATGAATCTATTCGGGACGTATCTGGAAGCGTTCACTGCCATTTTAAGGCTCACATTCAAGAATCGCTGGATCCTGTCCTGTATGTTTCTGCGCATTGAATCCATGGGGCAGATGCATACAGGATGATGAGGAAAAGGATGGTCCCGATGAGGAGCAGATTCAACTGGAGGTCCATGTTGTTTCTGCGTCCTATGAGGGGGTTGGGGTTCTTTTGGGCTGCTTTCGCTGGTCCGAACCTCTAATCAACGTGTTGCCTGAATGTCAATCTGTTGTCCACTGTGACGCCCACGTATCTGGCTTCGTTTGTCCATGGGATTCGTTGGTCATTCATGATGACATGTTGCGTTAGATTTATTGTGAGTGCTACCACCCAAGAAAAGTTAACCCACTCAATCCCTGAGCTGCCACTTAAACCCTATCGCCATACCAGATCTGAGGAACTCCCAAAAATACAAAGATTGGCACCCTAAAGAAGAAATATGATTAGTACACTAAATACGCCAAACCAGTCCTCGAGAATACGATGCCTCAGGGACTCCTTGAAATCAGGTCTCCAATCGTATCCGAAAATCGCGGCAGAATACAATTAGGACTATTCCTTAGTCCGGGCCTGTCCATAGGTGGAACGATGCGACGATTCCTTGCTAGTAGGTAGACGACACGGAGTCCGAATCTCCTGGCGATGCGCCGCACTCGACAGACTTGGCGTCGTTTGAATTCGCTGACGGCTCCCATCTAGTCCTCCCACCGTTCGAAACAATCCTCGCTGTGAGTCCTTTACTCGTTTTGGCAAAACGATTTTTGATCAAAATTCCCACTTGGAAATACAACTCAGAAGTCGCAGATGCGGAGTGAAAATCAAAGCCAAGTGATCTGATGGAACTCTCGTAAAATACTCTCCAAGACTGACTGGACGAAAAAAGTACCTCCGATTTCAGACCGAAATTTTCGGTGGTTAGCGCCATTGTTACTGAAATCTAAAACAGATGTCCTATCCACTTGTGAGGCCATTGTTATCTCTATGCAATATGAACGCTCAGGGGCGTCTGACTGGCGCCAAACATTCGAAAAAAAAAATGTACTTATCACTTGTGATTTGATGCAAATAGAAATAATGTATTTCCACCGACTGACATTTTTATAATCTTATTTCTGTGAACAAATAATCGATTATACTTATTACTTGTATAGGCATATGGTACTCCTCGTGGAAGAGGGAAACAAGATTTCAAAATTGAGTAGGATTACACATTTTCGTGTTCTGTTCTGAACAAAATTCCAAGTACTAGTTGGACGGGGTCAGGCGGTTCCGCACCTGATTCAATCGTCAAGTCCGAACTGGAAAATAAAATTGAGGGTTCCTAACCCTAATTCAGGATTTACTTTCTCTGCTTCCGGAAAAAAGTACCTTGGGCAATATCTACAAAGATACTTCTCTACCCTCATCTAGTACATATAGTAGAATGCCTAAACACATATTACGGACCACAAATGTGATTTCTTCTCCGAAATCGGCAAAAATAGCTGCTTAAAAGACTTAAATTTGTTTGTGTCGTCTCTTTCAGGACATTTTCATCTGCTGTGTTACAATATCTCATTTTTGATACCCTATACAATATTCCGCTTCATCGTCGGCACTTCGATGAACCATAGTGGCGATAACGAAGGTTTGACTGGGAGCCTCGTCTTCGGAGGATTCACTCGCATTCCTAATTCTAACTGGGCGGTGGCTCAAAAGGTTTTCTTTCTTCTGGCTCGCAGAGAGACGCGTGTTTGAACCGTTTCCCACGGTGGAAGTAATGGCTACCAGGCGTGAACGACGTCTGAGAAGTGAAGCACCGGGCTGTGTGGGTGACACCTGGATTTTGCGGAGGTCCTGTGCGATGACAGGTGCCTCCGGAATCACAAATGGGAAAGACAGACTCTCAACAGAATCTTGCCGAGAAAGAACTTTCTTGCGACTAACTGGGACAAATTCGATACGTGAGAATCATCACCAACGTTTCGTGGGCGGGTCGACCATCATCAGTGATGCATCGCCCAAGATAGGCAGTTTCTCTTAGAAGCCTAATATTTCGCCAGAATCGGCAGCGGGGACGGCTCTTGTCTCTACCCATTTGCTGAACAAATCTACGCATATGATGATTAAACGATTTTCTCGGGTCGACTTTGCATATGGGCCCCGAGTATCCAATGAAACGGTTTGCCAGGGCCGGACGCAATGGGGTAGCCGGCTGGTGCCGAATCGCCTTCGTACTTTGACACACAAGACAACCACGAACAAAAGCATTGACATACTCGGCCTGCTTTGGCCACCAGTAGTGCTGTCTAACAGCTCACAGAGTTTCAACTTGACATGGGTGTCCGGCCGTTGTGTGTTCATGGTAATACCCTAGTATATCTTGGTGTAGTTCCTCCACCTGGAAGAAAAGTTTGATCTCTCCCTTGCGGTAGTACAAGACTCCTCTATCTACCACAAAGTCCCTCATCGAATCTCTGTCTGCAATAATCTGAAGACCTACCTCTCGACAGGTACGAAACCTCGCGATTCTACCAAGTGTCTCGGGAACACTTAGTTACCGACGAATAGCAACTTCGTAGGTTGTCTCTACCACATTGCCAGCTGTTTTACGGTCCAGCTTAACCTTCATTGGTGTCACCCCCATACGATCCATATCGTCATCGAGGTCCTCACCGGGGCTACCGTCGGGGTTTCGTGATGAGAAATCAGCTTACTGATTTTCTTCACCCACAACGTACTTCACAGTGAAAGAGAACTCTTGTAGGAGTAGTGCCCACCTCGTTAGTTCAGCCTTCGCGTATTTGAACTTGTCCAGCCAAGTCAACGCCTTACTGTCAGTTTGTAACAAAAATGTCCTATCCTCCAGGTAATGACAATGGCGTTTGATAGCTCACACGATCGCTGGACATTCAGTCTGATTCGCATGGTAGTTGAGCTCTGGGCCTTTCAGCTTCGCCCTCGCATGCGAAATGATCCTCCTGACGCCGCTATCATCAACCTGATATGAAACGGCTGCCATTCCTATTCCTAAAGCATCCGTTTGCAGGACAAACGGCAGACTCATGTCTGATCCAGCCAACACCATTGGTCTGGACGATGCCTCTTTTATCTTAGTGAACGCTTCTTCAGCTTCCGCAGTCCACCAAGCACTTCTATTCGAACTCTTTGTCAACAAATCTGTGAGCTGTGCTCCCACTTTGGCGAGGTTTGGGACGAACTCGCGAATCCAACCTACCGTACCTAAAGAACCTCTTAGATACGAAATGTTCTTCGGCCTCGGAAAACTCTGAATAGATGAGACATGCTTCTCAAGCGGTTCATTTGCATGTTCCGTAATAACATGGCCTAAATACTCGAGCCTCTCTTGCGCGAAAAAACATTTTGGCAATGAACACCAAATTCCATGAGCTCTTAACCGCATCCCAGATGTGGGAGTAAAGAAAGGTGAAATCATTCGGGATTGAATACTAAAAATTCCTTCAACTCTTCTTTGATCTCATTTACCCTCGCTCTCTCATCAGAGAAAATATCTTCCTCTAAATCATCCATTGTGGGTTTGTGTGTATTTACATTTCCTTGGGGACAGATGAAGCCCTCAGATTGCAGATGTGGGAGAGAATCTAGTGGTGGAATGATTTTAGTCAGAATATGGTTCTCGAATTCGAGAGGAGTCAAGTCATTATTATCAACAAAGTCAGATATGCTCAGAGGAGAACTTTCTGTCGACGTACTACTGGGAGGAGTTAATTGGGGACAGACATTGATGTTAATGGTGAACTGAGTTGGCTCATTTCTAATTGCTGCATATCCGGGAGAACTCTGGGAACAATTGCATCGGTACTTATTCGTGGGGAAGGTAATATCTTGGGGGGCGTAATAGCTTCTAACAGGCGCATACGTGGAGGTCGCTCCTCCATTGAAGGGAATAGCCTGGAAAAAGAAGTTATTGTTATTCATACACATACAAGAAAAGTTTCATATCTTTTAAGAAATAAGTGGGAATCAGAGGAAATATACAAGAGAATGGCAAGTGAATAGTTACATGAAAGAGATAATTCAATTCCATAAAAGTACTGCTCTAGAAAAGGTTGATAGAAGATATTTCGTCTTCTACAATAAAAAATACAAGTGCTTGTTTCATAAATTGTACAACATGTACCTGATATAATTTTATTTGAATCTAGTAATTACCAGTAAATCCTCACTGAGGGGGGAAACTCGTCATTAAATAGTTTATGATAACTGTTTTGATTCTACAAACTCAATAATTCTTGTTCCACAAACATGAAGACAAACACTTGTGAATCATATTCGTGAATTTAATTACATCACTGTTATGAGTGATAGTTTTTTTGGAAATTACTACAAATCAGCCATACGGCAGAATTTATGAAAAATGGTGGGAAGAACTTGCCTCTGAATTAACACTACATAGTTGAAAAATATAAATTTTAGCCTGGGGGAACAAATTCCATCCTATCGTTAATTTGTCAATTGGACAACTCATCGACAATTCATATGAAATTGTCACAAAACGGCATGCAACTATATCGTAGAAACGATTTCCAAAATTCAAACATTGACTAACCTCAGTTCTGTTGAAACAGATACTTGTAAACACACCCGAGACCCATCATTGCAGAAAAATAAATGCAGTTTATTTATCATTAATATTTCTGTGATGATAAGTCTTGGGTGTGCTCACAAGTATCTGTTACAACAAAAACTGAGGTTGGTCGATGTTTGAATTTTGGAAATCGTTTCTACGATATAGTTGCATGCCTTTGTGACAATTCCATATGAATTGTGGATAAGTTGTCGAATAGACAAATCAACGATTGTATTGAATTTGTTCCGCCAGGCTTAAATTTATATTTTTTCAACTACGTAGAGTAGTTCAGTGGAAGTTCTTCGCACCATTTTTCATAAATTCTGCTGTATGGCTGATTAGTAATTTCCAAAAAAGGATTCCGTAACAATGTTAGTTAGATTGGAAAAAATACATATATTTTTTTTTTAATCCTTTCATTCCGGTAATATACATCCCAAGATCTACTCAAAATATGTGTTTGTCGATGAATAGGAAAAATGTCATTTAACGTCACATATTTTGTCAAATACCAATGAAGTGCATTTATTTGTTTTCATTATCTCAAAAAACTTGTATCACTATGATTCAATTAACGACAGATTGCTAGATTCTGGTCATTTTATGGTCTTTTATAGGGATAATTTGCTAAAGTAAAATACAACTGTAATTTGTTTATGAAACATATTCAGGCCAAGATATCTGGGAGAATTTCCAAAGTACAGAAATATATGTTACAGTATTATTCAATAAAAAAAGTCAACTATATAGAACTAAATGAATATCTTGATAGCGAAAACTGGGATGATATTATTATATATTCAGAGACCCAGGAAGCTTATGAAAGATTCACTTCTAAACTCGAATTCTAAACAAAATTGGTCTCCTATAATTATAACAAACCTGTAAAAAGATATCACAAAATAAAACCTTGAATAACCCCAGGGCTAATAACATCCATTCGAAAGAGAGATAAACTGAAAAAAAAACTTACACTCAATCCTTCAATAGAGCCCAAAAGGAATTCAACTTATATACAAATAAATTGAACGCACCAATCAAAAAAACAAAGAATGACTTCTATAGAGAAAAGCTCGACTCTATAAAGGGTGACTGCAAAAAAAACATGGGATCTCATCAAAGACGTAACAAATTAAAAAAAATCTAATCATTCCATCTCCACCATTTCAATAAAAAACAAAAATGACGAGCCAGTAAAGAACTTAGATAAAAAATTAGACATTTTCAATGATTATTTTGCCAGCAAACGATTTCCTCAAAGACCCATCCATACAATCAACAATATTTCTAAAACCAGTAACGCAGAATGAGAAAGTTAAAATGATATCAAAACTCAAAAACAGCTGATTACCAGGCCCCGACGAAATATACTCAATATACATAAAAAATATACATAAATATTTGTTAAAACCTTTAGCACACATCATTAACCTTACTTACAAATAAGGAAAACCACCTTATCAATGAAAAGAATTATCTGTGACTTCTATATACAAAGCTGGCAAACATGATTGTGTGGAAAATTATAGGCTCATCTCGGTTATAAACAATTTTGCGAAAATCTCTGAATTTACACTTAAAAAAAGGTTAATGAATTTTTTTAGTGAAAATCATGTAATATCTCAACGCCAATTCGGCTTCATGGCAAATTCAAATACTGAAATTGCTGTATTAGACCTGACTGAAAAAATCATAATGGCCCTGGATAGTTCTCAAAAATGTTTGACGATTTTCTTAGATCTTGCCAAAGCTTTCAATACCATAGCACACACCAAACTTTTTAACAAGTTATTCACATACGCTATACGGGGATCAACTCTGCTTTCATCAGAGGACTATTTAACTAATAGATTTCAAAAAATAAAAATTGACAACCACTTACAGTCGTTCTAAAGAAGTCAGAATGGGAGTTCCCCAAAGAACACTACTAGGACCGATTATGTTCCTTATTCATATAAACAGTATAACTTAAATCCAATACTGCAAAGGGCATCTAATTTCATATGCAGATGACACTGCCATCGTTATTATAGGGGAGTCATGGGAAAACGTATACAAAGATTCACAAAAGGTACTATGCGATCTAAGGCTATGGTTAAATTATAACCTTCTGAGTCTCAATATTGATAAAACAAAATTTCTAACTTTCACTTTAATACAAAATAACCAGCCGGAAAAAAATACATTGAGTATACTTCAAACAGGGTGTGAATCACAAAATTGCTCCTGTCCCTTGATAGAAAGGTTGACGAATATAAAATACCTAGGTGTTAAAGTAGACAAGCATTTGAAATGGGACGCTCACTCTGACTACGTTGTATAAAGACTGAGAATGCTAATTAAAAACTTCTATGAATTGCGAGATATTCTGGATAGAAAAAACTTTCTCATGTTATATAAATCTCTAGCAGAGTCTGTGCTGAGTTATTGTATAACTGCTTGGGGTGGAATGTTCGATAGAACACTTAGTCGACTCCATACAACACAGAACACCTTAATAAAATACTATTGAAGGAACCCAGGTTATTCTCAACATACCAACTATATAAAGATACTGAGATCTTGAATGTCAGGGGTCTATATTCCTATCAATGTCTCCAGTGGATGTTCAAGAACAAACAAAATTATGACAAAAATGCAAAAATAGTCATACACAGAGGTTTATATTCTATTTCGGACCTAAACTATACAATATGCTACCACTAAATGAAGAAATATAATGAAAATGGCACTCTACAAACCCAACATTAAAACTTTTATTTTCGACAACAATACACTGAATTATATGTTCAATTGATACATTCTCCTCGAGAACCTCCTAATCTTTCTCATTTTCTCATTCCCATTATTTCTCAACAATCCTACTTATGTAAAATTATTCTTATTGTAAACTTCGAACCCAACTACTCAATATTTATTTATTTATAATTAGTAAAATATAAGTATTACTATTATCCAAAACACGCACTGTATAAAATAGCAATTTAAGATGCCCAAATGAAAGAATGGAATACTACGACACAAGCATTCATTGCTTAGGTATGTTCTATGCGTTTTTTGTACTAACGATATGTTTTTCCTTCAAAAATACTTTATGTGCCAATAACAACTTGAATTTGAATGAATTGAATTGAATTGAGAACTATGTATATAGTTTTCAGAGTTCGTGTTTCGAATACTCTATTATTTCTCAAATGTCCACATCGAAATAATGATGAAAATAACATGAGTCTCCTCCTTTTCAGCTGATTCAAACTAAAAATGACCAATCTTGAATATAAAATAAAATTCACCAAACTACAATTTGGGAACACAATGAGTGCTAAAACTGTCTACTCTTTATGAAGAGATCCGTTTATTACATGTGATATTTCGAATTCTTCTCAAAAAACTATGAAATTGTTTTAGAAAGCCATAAAATGGAAATTTTTTGAGTATTCAGATTATATAATGATGAGATCAGCGGAGGTAATCGTGCCACCAAAAATATTACTGTACCTGTTAGGAATCAAGGATAATCAAATAGTATTCCTGCCAGCAGATAAAAAGATTTTAAAAAGTGGTGAAATATTTTGGCGGTGTATAAAGCGAAACAAAAAAGTGCTCTGCAAAAGTTTTTACTGTGCTAGGACCCGATCATGCAATGAGCAAACAGAAAATGATCATAATCACGAAGATGTACCAAAAGTAAAACGTCATATTATGTCTACAAGCTGCAAAAAAAAAGCCGGAAATGATATCGTAGAAAAGCCTTCAAAAGACATACGACGTGAGTTGGGAGTCGATTAACCAACTACATTTTCGACAAAAGACAGAAAATATGATAGAAAAAATTGTTCATAACTGCAGACGAAAAGTAATGTCAAGACCTCTACCAAAAAGCAGAGAGGAAGTAGTTAGCGTTTCAGGAAATAATTACAAGCCCAAAACTTTATTTTTTTAACCGACGAAATAAAAAAGAAAGAGGTTCTCTAGTCAATGAGTATATTTTTTTTATGTATGATTACGCATAACTTTTCACAGAGCAGTTCGATTCCGATGATTTCTTCTTCATTGGATATGGTGTACTCCGAAGTTGGTCCCATTTGGATTTGAATGAAAAAATTCATACTTTAGGATAGCAAAATGGAGGATATTGATCGTTACCCTCTGAATTTTGGTCCGTTAACCGATTCTATCTGGCATAACTTTGTAGTGGGTTTTCCGATTTGGATTATTCTTTTTTTATCAGATTGGGTATAACTAATTTTTGATCATATTTGAATTCAGAATAAAATGATATACCACTATGGGTAGAAAAATAGGGGATGATTGATTTTTAACCGACGAAACCAAAAAGAAGGAGGTTCTCTAGTGGTTTTTTAATGTAGACTGTGAAAAGTTCATGAAAAAGTCTAGATAAACCTCACCATTAACTGTGCCTTCAAAACAATAAGGGCCAAAAATTTTGTTGTTAATGATACCAGCCCAACCGTTCACTTTTTTATGATATTGTGTGTGAGCCTCACACATCCAATGATGATTTTCTCTGCTCCAAAATCTACAGTTTTGTCTATTAACCGTTCCATGGAAATGAAAAGTAGCTTCATCAGAAAAATCAATTTTGTTTATGAACTGCAAATCTGCTTCCATTCTATCCATCATCAGTTCACAGAATTGTTGCCTTCTATCAGTATCATCCTTATTTAACTCCTGAACCAACTGAACTTTATAAGGATGGTATTTTTTTATGTAAAGCTCTCAATATCGATGATTTACCCACATCATTATCGGCGGCAAGTTGTCTACTTCTCATATACGGATTTTCCTCAATCGCTAACAGTACATTTAACTTTTTTTCCTCATCCAATTTAACATTTCAAGTTGGTTTTTGAATGAATTTTACATGTCACGGAACTTTTTCTTTATTTTGCACTGTGAGACGTGTGTATATTTATCATTAAACATTTCACAAACTTCGTTTTGAGTTCTTGTTTTATTACCGCATCCAATCATAATTTAAATGTCTATTGTTTGAGGATAGCTCAATCAAATACACACACAAATATTTTTCAATACACTGACGTGTGACAGCAACTTATTTGAAATCAGAAGTATATTCCAATATACCAAACCATATTGCAGATTTGAAAGTCAGGATAACGGAAGAAAATAACAACATAACCTCTGTGGTCCTACAAAATGTTGTACAAGAATTCCAAGATCGACTTGCTTATTGTCAAGAAGTGAATGGTGATCATTTTGAACATTTAATTTAATTGTAAAAAAAAATTGAAAAATACTTCCTGAACATTATGTGACATTATTTACTCCATTCATTCTACGTAAAGTATCTAAATTTTACATTTTCAAAATAAATTTTCTCATTTATTATTGCACCAAATTTGGAAAACTCAATATTGCTGAACAGAGAATGGAAATCATTTTCGAATAAGGTGCCACACGATCTTCTTTCTCATTTGAAATTTTCGAGGTTGTGATCCTAATTCAGAGGAAGTGCAAGAAGGGGGTTATATTTTCATACTGTAAATTGTCGAATTGACAATAAAAATCGACATGTTATAGGTTTTTCGAACAAACACATAATGACGCCAAAAATGAGTTTATTCCATACTGTATACTGAATACCTACTTATCATAACTCTTATAGTTTGGATCTAATGACCACTATGCTCAAAAGTGCGAATGTTTTTGTGATTATACGATAAATTCATGAATATTTCAGCTTATCTAGACATAGTACAAATATTTATTAGGACAATGAATCGAGAAATGTTTCAATGTTCCTAAATATATAAATCCATTCTCGATGTGCCAGGCTCCTACTCAAAAATCGAATAGCAGAGAAATACATCGAATTTAGACAATAAATTGATTTCGATTAAGTGCAAAGTTTACAGTAGTTTTTTCGTCATAGTGACGAAAAAAAGTTCGACCCACCGAAGAAATCATTCTGGTGTTAACACGCGAGCAAGGCGAAGAATTAAAAGCAGCTGTAAACGTTATAATGAAAAAACTGTGAAAAAAGTGGCAATTTGTGTTTTATCGAACGTGAACAAAAAAATCTCGAATACGAACATCGATTACTGGAAATGAAAAAAGTAATTGAAAATCAAAACAAACAACTCGTATCCGAAACAACAAGAATGGAATCATCATTCACCAACCTACAGGATGAATACGAAAAACTTGCTCAAAAAGTGTTATGAACAACAATCAAGAAAAAAGAACATTCGCGTATTTAATATTAATAAATAAAAGTTTAAAAACTAAAGAACACGCTTTAATAGAAAACTTTACTGAAAAGTAGAAAATAATTCTAAATGAGTTTGAAATAAGAATACAGTGATTAACAACAAATTTATTTCATCGTGAAAAAGCGTGGGGTGCTTGATGTCAATTGTTGTTGATATTTCATGGACAGATATTGGTGAAACGCTTTTTTACGATGGAATAAATTTGTTGTTGATCACTGTATTCTTATTTCAAACTCATTTGAAATTATTTCCTACTTTTTAGTACAGTTTTCTATTGAAGCGTGTTAATTAGTTTTTAAACGATTATTTATTTTCATTTTTTAGTTTTGTTTGCTATTGAAGCGTGTTTTTTAGTTTTTCAAACTATTATTATTATTAAATTTTTTCAACTAATATTCTCCAATTTTGAATAGAATTGGACTATAATCACAAAACTCGTCCGCCATTTCGGAGCCGCCATCTGAAATTTTCCAATTTTCCCGAAAGAATCATAATATTGGATCCCAAAAACCCCCACATACCAATTTTGAATGGAATCGGACCATAATCACAAAACTCTTCTACCATTTTGGATCCGATATCTTGAATTTTCGTTTTGACAAAAAAATCATGATCTCTGACCACGAAATCCCTCAGATACCACTTTTGAAGCGAATCGGACCATAATCACAAAACTCGTCCGCCATATCGGAGCCGCCATTTTGTTTTTTTTTTCAAACAAAAATTTCTCAATGCATTGTTACCGGAATTATGTGCACCTGCCAAATTTCAAATCATTCGTACGTCTGGAAGTGGGTCAAAATCGCGCCCAAAAGAGTCGGTTACAAACATACCAGTGAAGCTAATATAAAGCGTGTAAAAACATTACACAAAAAGTGAGTGATATGATGAATCAAGCAATGGGAATCAATCTAACTGGATGAGGACATTCAAATGTGCTATAGAATTGGAAAAATTAGTGTTGAAAAAAACAGAAGTGTATTCCTGAAACTGACAAATTACATAAAGAAACAACACATCTCTTCAAACAAAAAAATGTTGAAAGGAACGGGAATCGTGATAAACGAAGATCTCACTTCATCAAGAATGGCCCTCATGGATAAAGCGATCCAAAAAACGGATTTCAGAAGTGTATGGTCAGAAAATGGAGAAATGATTATCAAAATAACCAATAAATTCGAAACAGTGAAATGTTTAAAAGATTCGGAAGCCATATCCAGTTCTCAATTATCATTATAAGCATATGTTTGTTTGTTTCAAAATATTAACAGGATGTTCATAAAATCAGATGTGGAATCATCTGCGACTTAAACATAAACTTCAGTCGCTATCTTCCATCGATCAATATAACCTCTTGTGGGGTATTCATGTTGAAAAAGAAAACATTCTCAATTAAAGATTGAATAGAAATATTTTTCTGTGAATAAAAAATCCACGTTAAAATGAAGTTATTTTTTGTGAATGTCTAACAGAAAACAACTACTTCTTCTAATTCACAGAAAAATCTTTCTATCTGATATTTAATTGAGAATGTTTTCCTTTTCAACATATGTTTGTAATATAGAAACTGTCTTTCTTTTCTCTTCATGCAAAAAATCAATTAGTAATAATAGGAGTCTCTGGAAAATTACGTCTTATCTCACTTTAGCTCATGCTGAACATATTGAATACATTAGAACAGGGAAAGGTGCAAACTAAGGGTCTTGAAATATATAGAAGACACATTTCCAAAAAATCAAAGGAAAAAAATGTCAACATAATACATTTTAATATAAGGAGTGTGAATAAAAACTTCCAAGAACTACTAGTGTACATTGAACCAGTGAAAGAAAAAATGGATATAATAATTCTCTCTGAAACATGGCTTGTAGATAGGGTAAGTGACTTTGAAATTTCAGACTATAAAACTCATTACAACAATTCAAAATTTAATCAAAATGGTTTTGGTCCATACAAAAAGCTGTCTGGAAGCAGATGTTACTATTATTCCCATAACTGAGACCAACTTACTCAAACTTTCTATAAAAAATTATAAATATAATATATTATAAAATTACAGCTTCATGTCGCCTTCCATCAACAAATATAATTAGTTACATAAATGATATTAATAATTATTTTGAGAGTCTGAACAAAAATTATGTAGACGTTATTATCGGTGACATAAATATCAATTTAGAAAATGGAGAATCCGTTGATGTGAATAATTACATAAATATTCTTAACGAAAATGGGTACATGTTTTATATCTATACAACAAGAGAAACTGAAAACTCTAGATCAACTATTGATCACATTTTTGTCAGAAATAATAAACAAATATTGAATATCAATGCATTCGTTATTGATACGAATCTATCTGATCACTACTCGACCTTATTATCTGTCTCAAACAAAAATAAACACACAAACACACAGAAAAACTTCGTCGATCATAAAGAACTAAACCACCTTCTGCGAAAGGAAAAATGCCAAAATATATTTTCGAGCGAATGTTCAACACTGCTACGACATACTCATAGAAAAAAAAGATGAAAGCATAATGAAAAGTACTAAAACCAATAAGTCTATTCTATACCCCGAAAAAATCGAACCATGGCTTACAACAGGTCTCATTAATTCAATCAAATACCACCTGAAAAAAAAAACTTGAAAAAAATTCTTCAATTGAAAATAAAACAGATTACTCACCATATCGTAATATGCTAAACAGATTACAGAAAGAAACCAAAAATCAATATTATAGGTAAGAAGTACAAACAAATTTGGGAAATTATAAACTGCGCCTCAAATAGTAATAAATCAAATAAACATGAAATAAAAAACATTTCAATCTTAAATAGGGAAAGCCTAGAAACTGTTGATAATCTAGATCAAACAAATATACTAAATAAGTTTTTTACGAATATAGGAGAAGGTAAGTAGAGACACTGAACTAAAACCAAATGAAATGATAGAAAAATTAAATGTCTCATCCACCATTTATCTGAGACCAGTCACTGAAAATAAAATTATTGAACATATATCAAATTCAAAAAATAAATCCTCCGCTGGCCCTGATGGTCTGACCGTAAAAACTATTGAAGCTATACATATGAACATCGTTTCACCACTGACATACATCGTCAATCTATCTTTTTCAAAATGTGTTATATCAAAACAATGGAAAGAAACCAACATAACTTTCGTCTTTAAATCCGGAAATAGAAAAGATCCCATTAACTATCGACCGATTTAAGTTATCAACAATTTCGCGAAACTGTTTGAAAAATGTTTAAAAGGTAGGCTGATCGATTTTTTCGAGATCAAATGATAACAAACAGACAATTTGGCTTTAGAAATAATCTAAGTGCGGAACATGCTATAATTGACCTTACGAAAGAAATCAAAGGCTGCTTGGACAAGTCTGATAAATGTTTATGTATATTCCTTGACTTGGTCAAAGCAATCGATACAGTTCCCACGAAATATTATTAGATAGACTAAATGAAGTAAGAATTCGCGGCCAACCTTGAACATTCTGGAAAATTACTTAAAACACAGATATCAGGGAGAAAAACTGATCACATCTATAGCACACCACTTGAAATAACTACAGGTGTACCCAGGCCTAACTTTATTCCTTGTGTACATCAACTCCATAGCTAAATTATACGCCGACGATACAGCGATCTTGTTTACTGACAATAACTGACATAATCTATACGATAAAGCTGAAATGGGTATTCTAAAAATCTCCCAATGGCTTAATTATAGCAAGTTGTCGTTGAATACGTCTAAAAGTGAATTTCTAACATTTTCTACATATATCAACACAAAACCAAACAGAAATAATATTGTGCTACATAACAGAACATGTTCCCAACCAAACTGCAATTGTCCATCTTAAAAAAAAACGAAAAAATAAAATATATTGGAGTCATTGTCGATCAACACCTAGAATGGAACGTGATATACGTAAACCAGGCAATTAATTCTGAAATTGTATATACTCAGATACATATTAGACAAGAAAAACCTAAAACTTATATACAAATCATTATTTGATCCATTATTTAGATAGTAATATGGGGAGGATCATATAACAATGATTTACAAATTTTAAAAACTACTCAGAACTGTATACTAAAAATAAGTTTCAAAAAAATAAAACGTTTCTCTACGGACAGGCTTTACAGCGAACTAGACATCTTTAATATTTTCAAACTACATTTTAACCAATGCCTGCTATATATGTATGAAAAAACAAAACTAATTATGAATTCCAACCCGTTCTAGGACGAACCAAGCACTTGATATACCCACATTCACCACCTACTCCAGAAAAAAAATAAAACAACTCAGTTCTTTTGAATACGAAATCAAAACTATGATCAAAGAAAATAGAATCTACCGATGAAAAAAAAACAAAGCACTCTTCACTCATTTACTTATCAACTCTCTCTCTTGCAGGACACTATACAAAAAAATTGTTTCCATACCCCATATCTACTAACACTCCAAACACTTAATCCTCGTGTAAAAATATACACTACAAGCTTTTGAGCTTAGATAATTTCCATACAGGTTTATATGAAATTGTACCATGTGAATTACATGAGGATGATTCTTTATACTCAATCCAAAAATAACGAAGTCCAGAAGAGCATATTGGTTACTTATATCTGTTAATATTTACTCCAAAAAGTATTTTCTTGAGAAGGTTTTTCTCTTATAAATTATTCCAGGAATATTCGAGGTAATACAAATTCATCTATCTATCTATCTAATGCCATTTTCCATAATAACGGTGGAGGATCAATGCTAGAACCTACAATCATTGAATCAAAAAACCCTAAACTTTTCTTGATATAATTCCATCTGTTTAGAATATAAAAGTGAAAGAAATCTCGTATTTCTTGGGTATATTGAAAAATATGAAGACTGGGTGGGTAATTATCGAAAAAAAATTAGTAATATAAGAATTGCGTTAAAAAATTCGATTCGAAAATTAAAACAAAGACTCGAGCGAGATTTTGTGATAGGAATACTCACATTATCAAACAGCTGCATGTGGGCACTGGAGTACGGGGAAAAGTAAAAAGTCGAGGACCTACGAGAAAGTCCAGCGTCACCATTTCTAATATTGTATTGCATTTTCACGTTATTCAAAACTTGATAAACAGTCACTGACGATTCACAAGGAACTGAGTGATAATCACACTTTCGTCAAACTATTTATGAAGAATAATGGATCATCCCTTCCCTGGGAATTTTTCCGACTAATCCTTCGAGCTAGGTAGGGTAGGGTAAATGAAGATAATTTTAATCAGTTCAGGAACACCTTTGTACCTACATTCAATTGGATAACATCATAAACCAGTGGAAATCCCAGAATTTCTGGTCATTGAGGTGTTGAGGTGTTGGCTAAACATACCTGGCGAACGATTGTATCAAGAAATCATTCGATTGTTTGTTGGACTCTTCATTATAACTGTACTGAAATTTTTAATACGGAAAACAACATACAAACAGCCGTTGATTTTTTCATGAAAATCAACAGCTAGAAATACTCAAATGTTTTTTCAATTATCTATTCCTCACTATCACTAGATTCCCCAAATTAAAAACTATTTTGAACTAAAGGGGAGTTTTACCATTTTTTTTATTACTCCATCAGAAAAAAAAACTAGATTAAAGGAAATGCTCAAAAATATTCTCATACAAAACGAGGAAGACTTTTTATCCGGATTATATTTTTTACTGCCAAGCTCCACACATTTCATGAAAGCCGATGACAAACGCACTATTTGTAACCTCTGTAGAGACGAAAGCATTAAGCATATGTTTTTTGAATGCCATTTCAATGAAAACTTGCATGATTTTTTTGTAGAAAAAAACATATGCAATATAAATGATATGGTCGGTGAATTAGCAACTTAATTGAATGAACGTCAAATATTTTCTCTGAAATAAATAATGTTTTCTTTTCTTTAGTTTCGTTTATCTTGCTATATGCCTGAATTCCATTGAATTACTTTCAAGAGATCAATGACAATTGTTCGTGATACATGTGGAACTGTCTTGAAAAACTAGAAAGGAAAAAATCAGTCAATAGAATCCAAAAAATCCATGTAGACAATGAAACCCAAACTGATAATTTTAGTATAGCAGAATCATTCAACAATTATTTCATCAATGTGTGTACAAACTTTGCTTATGAAATAATAAAAACAGATCAACAATTCCGCAGGAATAGAATTCCAGATATAATATAGTTAGGGCCAACAGATGAGGGCAAAATGAAACAGGTTGTTGAAAAAACTGAAATCAAATAAAGCCCTAGGACTAGACGGAATCGGAGCAGATACAATCAAGAAATGCATTGACCTTTTGATTTATCCGATTGAAAAAATCATAAATTTGGTCTTAGAAACTGGAGTATTTCCAGAAATATTGGAAATTGTTGTAGTGAAAAAAAAGTTTCCATACAAATCACATACCTATTTCAGTTCTTTCGAATATCATCAAAATAATAGAAAAAATTATAAAAAATCAAATTATCAGTTTTGTACAACAGTACAAATTTATTTCAGAAAATCAATTTGGTTTTGTGGAGGGTAAATCTACACAAGATGCAATTGCCGATTTAATCAAAAAGATTTACACAGCGGAACCAGGTATTTGTGTCTCCATCGATTTGGCAAAAGCCTTTCGATACCGTGAGCCATCTAAATTTTGTGAAGTCCCTCGAAAATATTGGATTCAGGCAAAAATCAAGGAATTTAATAAATAGCTATCTGAATTACGACAGCAATGTATAAATAGATAACCCGTAACAATGAAAATGTACGCTTATGGAGTTACAGGGTAGTGTTTCAGGACATATTGTTTTCATACTTTATATCAATGAAATGTTCAATCTACCCATTCCTGGAGATATAACTGGTTTTGCTGATGACATGGCGGTTTTCTCCGAAGATCGAGACTGGATCCCTCAGAAAGAAAAAATTAATGCACTACCAGTTCTTTTCAAGTTCTTCAGTGGTAAACTTTCTACCTACAATGTTGGAAAAACAGTATACCTACTACTGACTAGATATGAACCAAACTTACAGAATTTTGACCTAATTCAAATTATAATTGATAACCAATCTCTGCTTCTGATGGAAAGCAGAACAGTTGAATAGATAATCATTTGAGGTGGGATGCTCTGTAATCTAATAAAAACTTCTTTTTTTTATCAAATTCAAATATTTGAAAAGCTTTTTTGATATCCACCATCTTCGACTCATGTATTATACACCTGTCCAAATACACATTAATCATGGAATTAATGCATGGTGTGGATTAACCAATAATTATCTGAAAAAATCTCGAAACACTACAGAAAAGGCTCATAGAAATCATACTCGGTAAAAAGCGTGACTATTCAAGTAATAATCTCTACAGGGAATCACGGTTCCTTGATATACGCCAAACTTTTTTACTTTCTCTCTTAGTATACCAACGAAAATATATTTCAACGAGCAAACACGTACATTATATATACAACACCCAATATAACAAAAAAGATTTGGATGTACCTAAGATGACCAACACTATTGAAAAAAAATGTTATGTTTTTCTTGATCCTAAGATATTTAATGAAATTCCAATTGAAATTAAGAATCCCTATTCAAGCAAGAAGCTAAGAATTGATCCATTTCTTAGCTTCTTGCTTGAATAGGGATTCTTATGTTATCGAGAAATGAGATACACTGCTTAATAGACCTCAAAAACGCATATTGAAATCCATCCATATCCTAAAGCCTAATTTACTTGTGTATCATATACCATTATATATATATATATATATATATATATATATATATAATTGTGTTTTAATTATTACTATCGTGTCTTTAATTTCAATTCCATTCAGCATATAAAATATGTATGTGACTGTGTTTCAATTATTATCATCGTTTTCAGCGTTTTGATATGTACGTGATTGTTTTTAATTACTATCGTGACTATTTTTACCATGTCATATTTATTCTATTGCTTTCCAATATTTTACCAATATTTTATCAATATTTAATCAATATTTCATCAATTTATTATATATTTCCTAATAACACATATACATTAATCATTTTAAAATTGTATAATGACCTTTGTGATCCACGCACAGGTTATCCTTTGTGGATCTTCTCTGTGTTTATTCACTTCGATTCTAAATATTCAACTGGAAGAATATGTATTAATTTTATGGTAACTGAATATTATTATTATTATTATATTATTATAGATGCCATTATTCAAAACTGATATGCTTATAATAAATGATCCATTGGTGTGTTCTTGCTAAAGAGTCAATTGACCAAGGTAGATTTTCGCAGTTCACGTACTTATATTATTTAGCAATCATTGTAATAAAAATGTTAGTTGCTTTTGATACGATGATCTAACAAAAATAATAATATCAAAAACAAAGTTGATTTTTCGACCCAGAATTTTCATGAATATGATACCTATTAAGGCAGTCACCACTTTTGGTATATCTGCGCCGATGGTCCCAGAATCCAAAAAGTATTATAGCAATTCAGAGCTCAGTGCGAAAAATGTACCTGTTTTACTTGAATGGTGTATTGACAGGTAAATGAATACATACCAACAGTTGATGATCGGATTCTCTTCACCTTTAATCCTTTGACCGATATCTTCGTTCTCAGAATTGTTGAAAATATTTTACAGGTAATTGGATCTGCCTTCAGAAAAGTAATAGATATATTTTTCATTAATTCAAAGAAATATATACGAAAATTTACCATAACACTTTCCATGTACATTAGAACAATTACAAATTGAATTTTATTAATGAAATTTCAATAAGTATATACATAGTTTCTGAGAAACAATATATTTGACTGAAAAAAAATATTTCTTGAAAATTTTACTCTCACTGTTATTATAGTCAAAGGTATTGAAATGGGGACTACTCATGTCTTTTAGTTGTTTTCATCGGCGAGAAAAAGATGTCGGGGTAAATGTTATGAAATGTGTGTTTCCATATATTGAAGAGCTTTCAAAATCCGACAATGATATTAAAAATCAGATGAGTTTTGAATCTGGTGAACAAATGAATCCAGAAACAGTTATGGTATGAATTTGTTCATATTCTATTATTTTCATCACAAACCTAACACATCTCTCGTGTTCCATGTCACTATTTCAATGGATAGCCTATTCCTGGAAATATTGCACACAAACATTCAAAAGCTGATGGGATTTTCTATCAGGATATGAACAAGTTGTTCATAAAATCATATATGAAAACAGGATCGTCGAGTTCGCAAAACTTTCAGAAGAAATCTACGATGAAATTGATCTAGTAGAAAACACTATGCCGGCTCTATGCCAACAACGCGAGACGTTGAACAACATCTAGAAAATATTTACATTTTCATTTGGATATTCATTTGAGATTCTTACCTACCAAAATCTTGAAATTGAATTTATATATATATATTTATGAATATATATATATTTATATATATATATATATATTTATATATATAACAATATATATATATTTATATATATATAGTTTCCAGTTCGAAACAATCGAATTTCTAGACATCACCTGAAGATGGCAAATGTGAATTTGCCGAAACGTCGTGAAATCGGACCTATTGAGGACCAAGAACGCAGATTTCGAACAGAATTCCGAAAAACTATCTTAACATAATATACCTGCAAAAATCTACGAAGAAACATATTATATATATATATATATATATATATATATATATATATATAAATGCTGAATCATAATTATAATAATATATAATCATATGTATTAAATAATAATTTGAAAACTATCGGTATTCTCGAAAAATTAATAAAGCTCATGTAGTATTTGAGAAAACAATATGTCGAAATAAAATTGAAAAACAACTATTCTGGAGTTAAAATTGTGAAGATGACCAAACTTCTTTATTTCTGAATGAATCAGCTTATAATGATCCGATATCAATTTATCGTTCATCCTATCGACATACAAATATTTTATTTCAATGTGCGTTATCGATAAATAGTAATCCGATAATACAGCAGGTACCGATGGTCGGCGGTTCGGACCCTTCCACGCGGCGCGATTGATCCGAACACCTGCAAGCGCTTAACGCAAACACGCTGGGAGATTTTGGACAAAAATTAACAGCTTGGACCTTAGAAATCCTTATGGGGATTAACATGGGGAAACGGGTGAATTCTGGCTGGAAGCCCTGCTGCATAACTACTTGAAGTCTTTCAAGTTATTCAGAACTTAAAAAACAAAAAATCTCCCAGGATTGACACTCTTAGAGCTGAAACTATTAAACTGGTAGCAAAAGAACTGGCAATACCATTGACGTACATAATGAACTGGTCATTCAGTAGTGGGACATGTCCAACTCCATTCAAATGTGCTGTCATTTCACCAATATTCAAGTCTGGTAATGAACTCAAAGTATATAACCACCGCCCAATACCTGTAATTACGAATTTTGCAAAAATATTCGAAACCATTTTGAAATCACGCATTGAAATATATCTAACAAAATATAACATTTTATCAAAAAATCAATTAGGATTTCAAAAGGGCAAGTCAACTGAAGATGCAATAACACTGCTTACCAACAAAATTGGTAAATATATAGACGAAAAATTACCATCACTATGTATATTCGTGGACATGAAGGAAGCATTCGATACTGTCAGCCATAACCAGCTTCTAGAGGTACTTGAGAGTATTGGATTCAGATGAATATCCCCCCAACTTCTCTATAGTTATCTCCATGAAAGGAATCAATGTGTTAAAATCGAAGACACTCCCAGTGAATCTCGAATAGTCCAATATGGTGTACCCATGGGGACAGTTTTGGGTCCAATCCTCCTCAACATTTACCTAAATGATCTCTCTGCACTAGATGTGGAAGGGGACATAATAAGCTTTGCAGATGACACAGTAGTTATTCACGAATCGAAAATATGGAGCTAAAAGAAAAAGTTGAAAAAATTTCAAAGCTATAATTCAATGGTTTGAAAGTAAACTACTGACTATTGATATGGACAAAACATTAAACATTACTTCTACATCCTATGCTTACAATTTACCAAGTTTCAAATCACTACTTATGAAATATGAAAACGAAAATCTCACTATCTCACCAGTAAATAATATACATATCTTGGCATATATATATATATATATATATATATATATATATATATATATATATATATATATATATATATATATATATATATATATATATATATAGACGCTCCCTTGAAATGGGACGCACATAATAATCATTTGGTAAAAAAATTACGTAGTGTTACATACAGACTGAAATACATGACACCCTATCTTGATATAGCTCAGATGCGCAAACTCTACTATACTCTGTTTGAAACCCACCTCTTCTATGGGATAGTTGCCTGGGGAGCGGCAAATGCCTCTCATATAAAAAATCTAGAACAAATACAAAAATTAACTTTGAAAATAATCACAAATAAAAAAAGAACTTACCCTACAGAAGCGCTATATAAAGAAACATCGACTCTAGACATAAGAGTACTTTACCTTCTCAAAACGGTTATAAGGCAACACAAAAATAAACATGAATTAAAAATAATTGAACACCATTATGCAACTCGTCATGAAATGAATTCAACCTATGTGCCAAAATCACAAAAGAACACTTTACGAAAGTGTTATAGTTATTTAGCTCCTCGGCTGTATAATCTCATTCCAGCAGATACCAAAGCTATCATTAGTGATAATTCATTCAAAAATAAGCTCAAAGTTTGGATTTTAGGTTTGCCATGAGTACAGATACACCAATATGTCGATATGAAAAAAACATATTATTACAGTGTATTGATATGTGATTGATGTTTGATGCAAATACCTATTACAATTTGTTTTATTTCTGAAATAGGATGTTCTTCTTATATTAGTTATAAATTATTCTCAATATGATTGCTACATAAAAAAAAATTCGTGCTTCTCTGCTCACACTGAAAGAAACTTTATTTTGACAATTTTATTTATTTATTATAATTCTATTGCGAATTGTTCCATTTTTAAAATAGTATGTTCTTTTTCTATATTATCTATGAGTGATTTTGATATGATATCTATATACAAGTCTTCTGATGCTCTTTTGCTCATACTGAAAAAAAAATATGTTTACAATTTCATTTATTATAATCTATGGTATATTAATATGTTACAACCCACGCCCAGGTTCATCCTTCTGTGGGAATTCTATATTTATTTATCGTTAACTGAAATTATTGTACTTTTCAAATTAAATGGTGGATAAAAAAAAGCTTGTCCCTTTTGAATTCGAACTGAAAACTTTTCGCGACAAGCTTTCGAATCTATAACTCACGGAATAACCTACGTCGCACATCCAAATCAATCATTTTTTACTTTTTGGCGCATTTGTATCAAAGCTTGTTTTTAAAAAGATTTTTTAATAATCATTTTATTTTGACATATTTTCTTATGATTTTTGTATGCCGAAGTTGGAATAATGGTTCACATTGAATATGTGTCACGTCAATTTGATATGATATAACGAATACTATTATCAGGAATAAAATACCTTTGACTGTTGTGGAGGAGTTTGGAAAAAGGATATACTGTGCGTTCATAAAGTGTGGAAACACTCCATTATCTTACGAGTTGATCATTTTCGGAGGTGAAGCTCGGACAGGTCGATTTTGTATTTTACCTACCTTTTTTTCAAAAACATATTTTTTCCCCCACCACCTCACAAGAAATGATGGCAACGAGATGCACGGCGGCGTTTTGATTACTTCTTCAAAGTAATATAATGATCTTCGATAATTGTTTGTTTGGCGCTGACTCAAAATTAGTTACTCACATCAGTTTAGGAGCTCAATTATCATTAAAACTAAGAAGGTTTATTTTATTTTTTGCTTTTCAGTTGATTTTGTCGTCGGTTTAATTTTTTGTTAAAAATTTTTTTGCACGTTAGAAAAAAAATCTGCAGCTTACGGTTTATATTTTAATGAAATAATTTATATACCTTTCTTATGTATAATCTTCCATTCTTTCGAATGGCACTACCAGTCTTCCAAAAAAATAGAAAATAAAACAAGATATTCAATAAATAATATAATTTTGCAACTTTTTTGTTGAATAATAAATTATGCACACTTTTATATGTTGTTTCTAACATCATCAATAATGTACAGTAAAAAGTTACCGCAGTCCCCTAACTTTCTAAAGCTGAAATCTAATATTGCTCCACTGAAGGTAGTGCTTGTATTTCTCAGGAACCACTGAAGAATGCTGATCGCACACACTTTTGTTGAATGTATTTCTACAATCAAGGGAAATAAAGTAGACCGAAAACGATAAATTGATATCGGATCATTATAAGCTGATTCATTCAGAAATAAAGAAGTTTGGTCATCTTCACAATTTTAACTCCAGAATAGTTGTTTTTCAATTTTATTTCGACATATTGTTTTCTCAAATACTACATGAGCTTTATTAATTTTTCGAGAATACCGATAGTTTTCAAATTATTATTTAATACATATGATTATATATTATTATAATTATGATTCAGCATTTATATATATATATATATATATATATATATATATATATATATATATATATATATATATATTTATATATATATATTATATATATATGGATATATCTATATATATATGTTTCTTCGTAGATTTTTGCAGGTAGTTTTTCGGAAATCTGCAGATAGTTTTTCGGAATTCTGTTCGAGATCTGCGTTCTTGGTCCTCAATAGGTCTGATTTCACGACGTTTCGGCAAATTCACATTTGCATCTTATATCTCATTATATATATATATATATATATATATATATATATATATATATATATATATATATATATATTGAGATAGTTTCCAGTTCGAAACAATCGAATTGCTAGACATCACCTGAAGATGGCAAATGTGAATTTGCCGAAACGTCGTGAAATCGGACCTTTTGAGGACCAAGAACGCAGATCTCGAACAGAATTCCGAAAAACTATCTTAACATAATATACCTGCAAAAATCTACGAAGAAACATTATATATATATATATAGATATATATATATATATATATAAATATATATATATATATTATATATATATATATATATATATATATATATATATACGAATGCTGAATCATAATTACAATAATATATAATCATATGTATTAAATAATAATTTAAAACTATCGGTATTCTGAAAAATTAATAAAGCTCATGTAGTATTTGAAAAAACAATATGTCGAAATAAAATTGAAAAAAATATCTATTCTGGAGTTAAAATTGTGAAGATGACCAAACTTCTTCATTTCTGAATGAATCAGCTTATAATGATCCGATATCAATTTATCGTTTTCGGTCTACTTTATTTCCCTTGATTGTAGAAATACATTCAACAAAAGTGTGTGCATCAGCATTCTTTAGTGGTTCCTGAGAAATACAAGCACTACCTTATGGAGCATATTAGATTTCACTTTAGAAGTTAGGGGACTGCGGTAACTTTTTACTGTACATTATTGATGTTAGAAACAACATATAAAAAGTTAGTAAGTGTGCATAATTTATTATTCAACAAAGAAGTTGCAAAATTATATTATTTATTGAATATCTTGTTTTATTTTTTATTTTTTTGGAAGACTGGTAGTGCCATTCGAAAGAATGGAAGATTTTACATAAAAAAGGTATATAAAGTATTTCATTAAAATATAAACCGTAAACTGCAGATTCTTTTTCTAACTTACAAAAAAATTTTTAACAAAAAATTAAACCGACGACAAAATCAACTAAAACCAAAAAATAAAATAAACCTTCTTAGTCTTAATGATAATTGAGCTCCTAAACTGATGTGAGTAACTAATTTTAAGTCAGCGCCAAACAAACAATTATCGAAGATCATTATATTACTTTGAAGAAGTAATCAAAACGCCGCCGTGCATCTCGATGCCATCATATCTTGTAAGGTGGTGGGGGAAAAAACATGTTTTTGGAAAAAAAGGTAGGTAAAATACAAAATCGACCTGTCCGAGCTTCACCTCCGAAAATGATCAACTCGTAAGATAATGGAGTGTTTCCACACTTTATGAACGCACAGTATATCCTTTTTCCAAACTCCTCCACAACAGTAAAAGGTATTTTATTCCTGATAATAGTATTCGTTATATCATATCAAATTGACGTGACACATATTCAATATGAACCATTATTCCAACTTCGGCATACAAAAATCATAAGAAATTATGTCAAAATAAAATAATTATTAAAAAATCTTTTTAAAAACAAGCTTTGATACAAATGCGCCAAAAAGTAAAAAATGATTGATTTGGATGTACGACGTAGGTTATTCCGTGAGTTATAGATTCAAGAGCTTGTCGCGAAAAGTTTTCAGTTCGAATTCAAAAGGGACAAGCTTATTTTTTTATCCACCATTTAATTTGAAAAATACACTAATTTCAGTTAACGATAAATAAATATAGAATTCCCACAGAAGGATGAACCTGGGCGTGGGTTGTAACATTAATATACCATAGATTATATAAATAAAATTGTAAAGATAATTTTTTTTCAGTATGAGCAAAAGAGCATCAGAAGACTTGTATATAGATATCATATCAAAATCACTTATAGATAATATAGAAAAAGAACATACTATTTTAAAAATGGAACAATTCGCAATAGAATTATAATAAATGAATAAAATTTTCAAAATAAAGTTTCTTTCAGTGTGAGCAGAGAAGCACGAATTTTTTTTTTTATGTAGATATCATATTGAGAATAATTCATAACTAATATAAGAAGAACATCCTATTTCAGAAATAAAACAAATTGTAATAGGTATTTGCATCAAACATCAATCACATATCAATACACTGTAATAATATGTATTTTAATATCGACATATTGGTGTATCTGTACTCATGGCAAACCTAAAATGCAAACTTTGAGCTTATTTTTGAATGAATATGATAGCTCTGGTATCTGCTGGAATGAGATTATACAGCCGAGGAGCTAAATAAGTATAACACTTTTGTAAAGTGTTCTTTTGTGATTTTGGCACATAGGTTGAATTCATTTCATGACGAGTTGCATAATGGTGTTCAATTATTTTTAATTCATGTTTATTTTTGTGTTGCCTTATAACCGTTTTGAGAAAGTAAAGTACTCTTATGTCTAGAATCGATGTTTCTTTATATAGCGCTTCTGTAGGGTAAGTTCTTTTTTTATTTGTGATTATTTCCAAAGTTATATTTTGTATTTGTTCTAGATTTTTTATATGAGAGGCATTTGCTGCTCCTCAGGCAACTATCCCATAGAAGAGGTGGGTTTCAAACAGAGTATAGTAGAGTTTGCGCATCTGATAGGGTGTCATGTATTTCAGTCTATATGTAACACTACGTAATTTTTTTACCAAATGATTATTATGTGCGTCCCATTTCAAGGGAGCGTCTATATATATATATATATATATATATATATATATATATATATATATATATATATATATATATATATATATATATATATGAAAAGATATGTATATTATTTACTGGTGAGATAGTGAGATTTTCGTTTTCATATTTTATAAGTAGTGATTTGAAACTTGGTAAATTGTTAGCATAGGATGTAAAAGTAATTTTTAATGTTTTGTCCATATTAATAGTCAGTAGTTTACTTTCAAACCATTGAATTATAGCTTTGAAATTTTATCAACTTTTTCTTTTAGCTCCATATTTTCGATTCGTGAATAACTACTGTGTCATCTGCAAAGCTTATTATGTCCCCTTCCACATCTAGTGCAGAGAGATCATTTGAGTAAATGTTGAAGAGGATTGGACCCAAAACTGTCCCCTGGGGTACACCATATTGGACTATTCGAGATTCTCTGGAAGTGTCTTCGATTTCAACACATTGATTCCTTTCATGGAGATAACTATAGAGAAGTTGGTGGGATATTCATCTGAATCCAATACTCTCAAGCACCTCTAGGAGCTGGTTATGGCTGACAGTATCGAATGCTTTCTTCATGTCCGCGAATATACATAGTGATGGTGATTTTTCGTCTTTATATTTACCAATTTTGGTGGTAAGCAGTGTTATTGCATCTTCAGTTGACTTGCCCTTTTGAAATCCTAATTGATTTTTTGATAAAATGTTATATTTTGTTAGATATTTTTCAATGCATGATTTCAAAATGGTTTCGAATATTTTTGCAAAATTCGTAATTACAGGTATTGGGCGGTAGTTATATACTTTGAGTTCATTACCAGACTTCAATATTGGTGAAATGACAGCACATTTGAATGGAGTTGGACATGTCCCACTACTGAATGACCAGTTCATTATGTACGTCAATGGTATTGCCAGTTCTTTTGCTACCAGTTCAATAGTTTCAGCTCTAAGAGTGTCAATCCCGGGAGATTTTTTGTTTTTTAAGTTCTGAATAACTTGAAAGACTTCAAGTAGTTATGCAGCAGGGCTTCCAGCCAGAATTCACCCGTTTCCCCATGTTAATCCCCATAAGGATTTCTAAGGTCCAAGCTGTTAATTTTTGTCCAAAATCTCCCAGCGTGTTTGCGTTAAGCGCTTGCAGGTGTTCGGATCAATCGCGCCGCGTGGAAGGGTCCGAACCGCCGACCATCGGTACCTGCTGTATTATCGGATTACTATTTATCGATAACGCACATTGAAATAAAATATTTGGGTGTCGATAGGATGAAGGTTGATTATAATAATGATATTCATTGCAGATTAGCGTATGGATTCGGTAAATTGTATTCGCCGGTATTTGACACAAAGTATATGAATTTGACCTCAACACTCCTCGATTGTAGGAATTAGATTGGTGGGATTCAGCAAAAGCTCATTAATGGTAATATGACATTTTATTGGGAATGGATTTGATATTTGTCTCAAAAATAAATGAAGTAGGTTCGGGCTTTTCATGATTAGGAGAATTACATTGAAACATAATAATGACACTTTTATTGATTGATTCCTTTTTTTTATATATGCAGATGTTTGAGCATTACTCGATTGAGAAAATTGGGATGAGGCTTGATTATAATAATATGCATGGCTGATTAGCGTATAGATTCGGTATATTGTATTCTCCAGTATTTGACACAAATTATATGAATTTGATCTCAACACTCCTCGAGTGGAATATTAGAGTGGTGCTTAATGATGTTGCTATTATTGATTGCCAGATGATGTATCGTTCGGTTCGATAAAAAATATAAAGTTGATATGGGCATTTTTCGATTGTAGGAATCAGTCGGGTAGGATTCGGCTGAAGCTTAATTAATGGTAGTGCGAAGATTATTGACTGGTGTATGGATTCGGTTTTTCCAACACAAAGCATATGTAGCTGGTTTGGACATTCATCGAACGATTGATGGAATCAATAATGGTGCTATCATTGATTGTTGACTGATGTTTTGATTCAGTTTATTCAGTACTCGACTCAAAATATATGAAGTTGTTTGGACATGACTCGAGCAAATGTAGGAGTTAATGTGATCGGATAAAGTTTAGTAATGGTAATATTAGTGATTGTTTGTCGGTGTATTCTCCGATATCAGACATAGGAAAATATAAGGAATTGTGTTGATATTTCACGAATGATTGGAGGAATGAGACTGGGGTATTTGAAATGAATGTGTATCCACGCTCGCGGAGACTAAAATGTGATGGAGTTCAATAGTTGATCGGAGGTATATGCGGTGAGGAAATGCATGATGACATCAAAATAAAAATACAAAGACGACTTATAATTATTATTGAATGTCGATGAAAAGATAGCTGAAAGATGATTATGATAATGTTCATTACTGATTAGTGTACGAACTCGGTACATTGTATTCTTCGGTATTTGACAAAAAGCATATGTAGATGGCTTGAACATTCTTCGAACGATTGGGTGAATCAAACTGATGCTTAATAATGGTGCAATTATTGATTGTTGATTGATATTCAGTTCTTGACGCAAAATTAATAAAATTGTTTGGGCATGACTCGAGCGCTTGTAGGAGTTGAAGTGAACGGATGAAGCTTAGTTATGGTAATATTATTGATTGCTGGTTGATGTAAAGATTCGGTTCACAATATTTTTAGATATTTGTCATATGGAAAAATATTGAATTGGTTTGGGCATTCAATGATTGGAGGAATAAGAGTGATGAATTCGAAATGGATATGATAGTATTCGTTAGTTGATTGTTGCTCAAAGTAAAACATGAGAACGCGTAGTTCAAAAATGAACACATAGATTTTTCAAATATATTTTCACAGATATATAAGGACCTGGGTCGTATAAATCATGGTTGGTGTGAGGCGCATTAAGACTGTATAGCGACTATGATGTTTGTGTGAATATTCTTCGAAGTGTTACATAGAATACCGATATATATTCATTGATGTTATTCTTCACTTATGGGCAGTCGGCAAGTTTTCCTTGATCAGGCAGTGATACCTGCTACCCGATTCAGTTTTATTAGAGTTTTTATGTTAGTCCAATTTCATTATTGTCCATGTATGATGATTTTTTGAGTTAGGGCGACAGAAAAAAAAAGAAAAAGGAGGTCAATAAAAATAAAGTCACATTTTCTTCAATTCTTCCAATTGAATCATCCAAAAATATATTGACGACATTGCAGACAGCAACAGGCAGTTTGATGAGATGAAAATTCTATATTTTTCGAATATTCCTTTACATATGTACCTGAATTGGATTGATGTGCTTTCAATCTACAATAGTGGATGAGATATAACATGTATTGATGATTTTCATGGAATCCATGATTCAATCTTTAACTAGCTTGGTATTTGTAAATGATATACAGAGTTCACTCGCAGGTGGATGCAAAAATAAAAAAATATATATACATGTAAATAATCAAATGACATGCATATTTTCAATAGTACTAATGACATTGAAATAGTCTGTAACTGACAAAAAGTGAATGGTATAACGCAGGTTCCTCGAGGTTTGTGTGCATTCGATGATATACCACGAAAATTAGGTGAATGGGATTCATATCGCTACGGTACGCTATGATTGGTAATATATGCTTACATGCACTGATTCTCATTTGTTATTCGGACATATGAAAGGAGAATGATTGAAACACCAAAAACATAAGATTTGCACTTTTGAAGAAGTTTTTTGAATTTTACAACAATGAAAGTGGGGTTGTACCAATAAATGAGGTGATAACTTGGAACAACACAATGTTAACATGAATGGATGATTCAGCGGCAGTGGTAGAACTCAGGCAATGGTGACTAGGGCAAAATATTTGAAATTCTTCACCAAAGGTTGATGCAGAATAAAACAGTTTTATGGATATAAATACTAATATTGTTGTGAACAAATTTCCGATGGTGATTATAGGACATTAAATGAGATGTAGTTGACAAAGAAATGAGTTAGAGTAGAACGTATACGCGCTGTACATATCATGAAAATTATGAAAATTTGCTGCAGATAGTTACCATGATCATATATGTAGGATGTTTTCATGCTCTCGAGATACCCGATTGGGAAAGAGAAATAATTATACCCTGGCAAACAATAACTTCCACAGCTTTCGATTGTAAAAATGATGATATTATTATGGAAATAATGTAACTATTATCATAAGAGAATCCGCGAATGAATCAATTGCTTCTAATAGAAAAATGTAACATGGAAGGTGATTCAATGGAAGTAGTAGAACTCTGGCATTAGATCATATTGAATGACATTGAAAATATATATTCAATACTCATTCGCCTCATAGAAAAATGTAATATGGAAGGAGATTCAATGGAAGTAGTAGAACTCAGGTAATAGCATATCAACTATACGTTCCCAAATCCCAAATCCCAATTTTATTGTTTTGCCAATTTTAAGACGTATATCTTGAGAACATGGAATGATGCCACCGTGAAATCCGACAATAATATGGAGAATGATGTGTTCTTTCCATCTATGATCGAGAAAATTTTTAAAATCCGGTCGGAAAGTCGAAATGGAATTAAAATCCCAATTTTTTATTGTTTTTGCGATTTTTAAGACGTATATCTTGAAAACAAGGAATGATGCCACCTTGAAATTCGACAACAATATGAAGAATGATGTGTTCTTTCCATCTATGATCGAGAAAATTTCTAAAATCCGGTCGGAAAGTCGAAATGGAATTAAAATCCCAATTTTTTATTGTTTTTGCGATTTTTAAGACGTATATCTTGAAAACAAGGAATGATGCCACCTTGAAATTCGACAACAATATGGAGAATGATGTGTTCTTTCCATCTATGATCGAGAACATTCTTAAAATCCGGTCGGAAAGTCGAAATGGAATTAAAATCCCAATTTTTTATTGTTTTTGCCATTTTTAAGACGTATATCTTGAGAACAAGGAATGATGCCACCGTGAAATTCGACAATAATATGGAGAATGATGTGTTCTTTCCATCTATGATCGAGAAATTTTTTAAAATCCGGTCGGAAAGTCGAAATGGAATTAAAATCCCAATTTTTTATTGTTTTTGCCATTTTTAAGACGTATATCTTGAAAACAAGGAATGATGCCACCTTGAAATTCGACAACAATATGGATAATGATGTGTTCTTTCCATCTATGATCGAGAAAATTCCTAAAATCCGGTCGGAAAGTCGAAATTTAATTGAAAAACCCATTAAAACTAGTTGTTTCTGTAGTTGCCATAATTAATTCGGACTCCAGGATAATAATTACACATTTGTAAATGTCCAAATGAAATACTGTTTTTACCCTGTTGAATGCATTTCATATCACCCCGAAAGTATTCATTTATGCTGATAGCTTGCTCGAAGATTTGGTATTTAACTAAACAAATCACAAATAATATAACCTTAATCGTACATGTAGTGAATATAATGATTAATGATTCACGCACAGCAGAAATCATCTACGACATACTGAAATATTTCGATCAACACTCAATTTTTCCGTTTCAATTTTAATTTAAAAATATATAGAAATAGATTTTGATGTGGAATGGACACAAAAACACCCACTTATGATTAAGGCACCCAGTGTTTGATGTTTCTATGCTAATTCAATTTTAGACAATGTGGTTTATTCTCAAAATTGATCCTCCTGTAAATCTCCCATGTTAAGAAATTTTAATATGAATCTCGCGCCAACTGAGTGATACCCTTATATTGAGGAGTTATCAAAATAAATATAGAAATTGATCTTAAAAAAATCAGAATAGTGATTCAACATCAATTTCTAATGCTGAAGAGAATTCACAGAAAAACGATTCTTGGAGCAACTCTACTAGATCTTCAGAATGCGGTAGAGTTTCGAAAGAAATTATTTCAGAGGGTGAAACAAACAAAATACTATTCAAGGAAGTAACACCGGAGGAAAAAATCCCAAAATCTATTTTTTCATCAAGCAGTGAAGGTAATAATATAATACCCGAAGGAAGTTTCAATAATATTAAATCTAAAAGATATTCTGATAATTATCGTGGATGTGTTTACCTGGAGGGATCCTTCGATCTAGGAACAGAATATACTAAGTTTTCACAAAATGAATTCAACTATATTCTGAAAAAAAAAATCCAAAAACAAGTCAATAACGTATGTTGCCTGATTATAAAAAACAAAAGATCTAATAAGTCAAATTATGTGGTTTATGGAAAATGTATTCATAAAAAATGTAAACTGTTCTTGATAAAGATAAATAATTCGGGTAAGGCATCTGTTTATTCATCAGGGAAATATTTTATCCACACCTGCAATAAAACAAAACAAGTTAGGGGGATTGACAGAAAGATAGCTCGTAAAGCACTCTTTGCACAAAAACCTTTGAAGTATAAAATTTCAAATATTATGAAAGCACGAAATGATTTATTAAGTGTCGGTAATATGCAAGAAATAAAGTCGGATGTGAGGCCCTGTCGCAATTAGACAGAGACAAGGATGACGTGATAGATTTGATTAAAATGAAACGTGATCATCCTGAATATATTCAATTTGTTGGAGAACCATTTCAAGTTCATCTGTTCAGCGTAGAACAATTACATATGATAACATCCGACGAGAAATGTGTTCTCCATTTCGATGCTACTTGAACTCTACCGAGGGCGCCGAAGAAAGAGAAGAAAAGGTGCTTTTATTACAGTGGTGTGATGAGAGTTGGGCCCAATAATAGAATATGTCCCATAAGTTACTCCTTTGCCAACATGATTCCAATACGATTGGATATGGGCTTCTGAATTTTCAAAAATTTTGTAATAGCTGCTCCTTCCCCAAAAAGGTGATGCATTTAGTGTTCATTCATTATTTGGACTGGATAATAAGGAAGAGTATCAATATTCGGGGATATTTGCCCGAGGCATTTTAGATCAATAGATCACCTTAAGTTTCCAGAATATTTATGGACCATCTTGTGGAGTGTATACGAATACGAATCACCTACCTTCGATTTCTTTTTATCCCACTCGGGATTGTTATCATTAATTAGGTACTTGATTGGAAATTTGTGATTGAAAATGATACATACATAAAAACTTTTTTGGCTATTTTTGTATGTTGCACATGGAAAAACTGCCAGTTGATTGGACTTCACATAAAAGATTGCCTGTTTTATTTATTTTTTAAAAATAAAAAAACATAAAAGATTGCCTGTTATCGTTTTCTATGCACAAATCGAGTCAAAGACGTCGGTCGCCCCTGGAGCGATAGTGATATGGGACACTGAATAACGATTTTCACAATTGTTCCCCGTTATGTAGGTGATCATTTTTATTTACTAATTTTTCTGTGATAACATTCTGAACTTGTACCTGAATAGAAAATGCCTTGAATATTGTTAATGCCTTTAAAGAGTGATATTTTTCTTTATTAAAATGTATATTAGTTAAATACTGAGAAAACCAAGTTTAGGTTAGGTAGGTTAACAGAATAACGCAATAATTTTCAACAGTAACAACTCATGAAAACTTCCATGAGAGACATGGAGTAGACATGGAGTACCTTTGTAAGGGGCGCCGCAGTGGCGGCATTTGCCCCTTTGATCAAGAGAGTCTTTTTGAAGTTTGACAGTTTAATTTTTTTGTTACAAACGTGAAAACTGCGGTTGCGGTGTGATTCGGCGTGTATAAACTTCAAATTAAATTGAGCCCTGGTTTTGGAAATTGTGCTAGTAATGAATAAAAAGCAGATTGAGACCAGTCCGCATGAGGCTGTATACACATGTAATTTATTGTCATGTTGAAAAGTGTCTTATATTCGTGATGGAGCTAGTGCTTGCAACTGGGTTTTTACCTATTACAAGCCACTTTTTTTTTCGAGAATCAGTCTGTGAAAAAAGGAACAGCATTAGTGCGTTCCTGTGTCAGGTGCGGGAAGTAAAGTAAGTAAGATTAGTCCAGCATACATACCAAAGTGATAAACCAAAGAGCAGCGACAACAAATCAGTACTCTGTCCAATTAGAGGTGATTGAATACTTTCACAAACAATTGATAAAATTTAATAAAAACTTACATGTCTAATAATGCTGGGCATTATATTTATAAAAAAATATTGTCAATGAGTAAATATGAAAGAAATATAAATAATTATATTGAAAATATTGTTTTTTTTTTCTACGTACAAACATTTTCCATTTTTTTTTATATTGTTAGTTTACTGTCAGAATTTTACTAAAAACATTCTATTGAATGTTCATTGATTATAGGCGCACTTTCGAAACTGGGGCTCTTTTTTATTCGAAGCTTTTAACTGCCGAAAAACAACACAAACGTCGTTTTGACGTTTGTAACAGAAAAATTTAAACACCTGTTTTATCAAAGCGGTAAATGCAGATAAGTGACACTATACGGACGAGTTCGCCCGATTCCGCCACTGAGGCGCTGCATGTCAAACTCCTTTCCCATGCTCCAAGTCCATAAATCGTTTCAGTTATGAAAACCCATCAAGTGCATGTATTTATTCGTGGACAATATGTTAACATATATTCTAGTGATATATTAAGTAATGAGCCTATTACATTAGTCATTTTGAGTTGAATCCGTTATATAATGAGATCAATTACCTACTCACTCATGATGGGATGAACAATTTACATCACTAGTGCTGTAAGTAATCTTTATTTTTATGACTTTGAATCCAAAATAAAATTGAATGATGATTTTTGTATTCAAACGATCATAGATGAAAATAAATGGTTTACAGTACACGTGCGCTAGATCATATTATTGATTTGATGTTGCTACCTTCATTTCCCACTCATGTGTAATTTAATAATAATACAGTAAGTGTAGTGTAAATGACTATATTTTATTGATTAGGCCCTTTTTGTGATATGTCTTCGTGATTTGAATTCATAAGTAATGGGGGAGATGGAATAAGGCTGATATTTCAATGATAATTCATTCTTCAATTCAAATTGACTACATATATATATATATATATATATATATATATATATATATATATATATATATATATATATATATATATATATATATATATATATATATAAACAGTGGGGAATAACGGGGATCTTCAGTCAGCACAAGTGTTGAACTATGAAAAACTCTTTAATACGATGGACCGAGCTTTCGTTTCAATTTTGAAACTTCTTCAGGATCCTAAAATATGTAAATGACATTATTGTGAAAAAAAATACTCAAAATGAAGGAAGTACTTACAGTAATCTGAGTGGAAAACAACGTAAAAATGAAAAAACGTAAAATATGTAAAAATTTGTCGGAATGGTGTTATATCTTTGACGCTTCGAGTGCATTAAGGATTTGAAATGACCCGATCAATCGTCAAAAAAAAAAAGGGTGTGTTAATGTTTATATTATATTCTTTGAGAATCATCAGTTTTAATCCATTTGTAGAAGATAACTGTAGATTTTGCTAAGATTTTCGATATCTGTTTTTTTGTTGATATTTTGATTGGATTTATTAATTTCAATCATTTCAAGAAATAATCTTTTAGAAATTTTTTTCTGAATGTAAAATTGTGCTTCCTCAATATATTTATGGCCTTTTAAGCATTTAATTGTTCTTGAACTTGTACCAATATAGTTCAAATCACAGTTGTTACATGGTATGCTGTAGACAACATTTGATTTCTTCAAATCTGGTGTGGGATCTTTTAACCTCGTATTTAAATTTCCAATAGTCTTGATATTTTTTTGTGAGATTTTTATGTTACTTTCATTCTTGAATAATTTAATTATATTTGATGATAGAATTCCTATATTAGGAATTGAAAATAAATTATCCTTTCATTGTTATTTTCTGAATGTTGATTATTTGTGTCATCATTATTAATTTGTCTATCAGAGTTGGTATTGAAAAGAATTCTATTAAAAGTTTTTGGGGTAAGAATTATCTAGTAAAATATTTCTGAGAATTTCAAAATTTTTGTTTTTCAATGAAGGATGAACCAACATCTTGATTCTTTTTTTCATGCAAAGAATCAAATTTATTTTAATTCTTTTTGAGTGGAAGGAATGATAGTTTATGTATCTTTCAGAGTTTGTTGGTTTTATATACCAATCTGTCATGAGTGAATTGTTTTCTCTACGAATTATTCTAGTATCTAAAAATGGAATACTTTTATTTTTTTCTAATTCAATTGTGAATTGTAAATTTTTATTGTAGTTATTTAGTTTTCTTAAAATTTCATCGGATTTATCCATTGGTATTGCACAAATAATATCATCTACAAGATAAATAGATTAAAATTTTCTTTCCAGAATGATATCAAAACAAAAAGCACTTGGCTCATAAATTTGACTGATATAATTATACCAAATGATATTGAACATTTTCTTGCTTTGTGATTCAAATTCAGTTTACCTCCTGCTACAAGAGACGTATCGATTTCAAAACTATTGTCTGATATCGAATCACTAATAAGTGGATTCAATAACTTTCCGACCGGATTTTAAGAATTTTCTCGATCATAGATGGAAAGAACACATCATTATCCATATTATTGTCGAATTTCACGGTGGCATCATTCCTTGTTCTCAAGATATACGTCTTAAAAATGGCAAAAACAATAAAAAATTGGGATTTTAATTCCATTTCGACTTTCCGACCGGATTTTAGGAATTTTTCGATCATAGATGGAAAGAACACATCATTTTCCATATTATTGTCGTATTTCACGGTGGCATCATTCCTTGTTCTCAAGATATACGTCTTAAAAATGGCAAAACACAATAAAAAATTGGGATTTCAATTCCATTTCGACTTTCCGACCGGATTTTAGGAAATTTCTCGATCATAGATGGAAAAGAACACATCATTCTCCATATTGTTGTCGAACTTCAAGGTGGCGTCATTCCTTGTTCTCAAGATATACGTCTTAAAAATCGCAAAAACAATAAAAAATTGGGATTTTAATTCCATTTCGACTTTCCGACCGATTTTAAGATTTCTCGATCATAGATGGAAGAACACATATTCTCCATATTATTGTCGAATTTCACGGTGGCATCATTCCTTGTTCTCAAGATATACGTCTTACAAATGGCAAAAACAATAAAAAATTGGGATTTTAATTCCATTTCGACTTTCCGACCGGATTTTAGGAACTTTCTCGATCATAGATAGAAAGAACACATCGATATCCATATTGTTGTCGAATTTCGAGGTGGCATCATTCCTTGTTCTCGAGATATACGTCTTAAAATGGCAAAACAATAAAAATTGGGATTTTAATTCCATTTCGACTTTCCGACCGATTTTAAAATTTCTCGATCATAGATGGAAAGAACACATCGATATCCATATTATTGTCGAATTTCGACGGTGGCATCATTCCTTGTTCTCAAGATATACGTCTTAAAAATGGCAAAACAATAAAAAATTGGGATTTTAATTCCATTTCGACTTTCCGACCGGATTTTAGGAATTTTCTGATCATAGATGGAAAGAACACATCATTTCCATATTATTGTCGAATTTCACGGTGGCATCATTCCTTGTTCTCAAGATATACGTCTTAAAATGGCAAAAACAATAAAAATTGGATTTCAATTCCATTTCGACTTTCCGACCGATTTTAGAAATTTTCTGATCATAGATGGAAAGAACACATCATTCTCCATATTGTTGTCGAATTTCAGGTGGCTCATTCCTTGTTCTCAAGATATACGTCTTAAAATGGCAAAAACAATAAAAAATTGGGATTTAATTCCATTTCGACTTTCCGACCGAGATTTTAGATTTTCTCGATCATAGATGGAAAGAACACATCATTCTCCATATTATTGTCGAATTTCAGGTGGCATCATTCCTTGTTCTCAAGATATACGTCTTAAAATGGCAAAAACAACAAAAAATTGGGATTTTAATTCCATTTCGACTTTCCGACCGGATTTAAAAATTTTCTCGATCATAGATGGAAGAACACATCATCTCCATATTATTGTCGAATTTCAGGTGGCATCATTCCTTGTTCTCAAGATATACGTCTTAAAAATGGCAAAAACAATAAAAATTGGATTTTAATTCCATTTCGACTTTCCGACCGGATTTTAAAAATTTTCTCGATCATAGATGGAAAAAACATCATTCTCCATATTATTGTCGAATTTCACGGTGGCATCATTCCTTGTTCTCAAGATATACGTCTTAAAAATGGCAAAAACAATAAAAAATTGGGATTTTAATTCCATTTCGACTTTCCGACCGGATTTTAGGAATTTTCTCGATCATAGATGAAAAGAACACATCATTATCCATATTGTTGTCGAATTTCAAGGTGGCATCATTCCTTGTTCTCAAGATATACGTCTTAAAAATGGCAAAAACAATAAAAATTGGGATTTTAATTCCATTTCGACTTTCCGACCGGATTTTAGAAATTTTCTCGATCATAGATGGAAAGAACACATCATTTTCCATATTATTGTCGAATTTCACGGTGGCATCATTCCTTGTTCTCAAGATATACGTCTTAAAAATGGCAAAAACAATAAAAAATTGGGATTTCAATTCCATTTCGACTTTCCGACCGGATTTTAGGAATTTTCGAGGAAAAATTTAGGTGGCATCATTCCTTGTTCTCAAGATATACGTCTTAAAAATAACGAAAACAATAAAAAATCATCGGGGTTTTAATTAATTTTCGACTCTCCGACTGACCCTAAATCCCCCCACATACCAATTTTTATCACAAAACTCGTCCGCCATCTTGAATGAAATGATTTTGACATGAAATCATAATCTCCGACCTCAAAACCCCTCATACCACTTTTGAATCGGACCACAAATCTCGTCGGACGTCTTGGAGCCGCCATTTTGCTGTTTTGCCAACAAAAATTCTCTAATACATTGTCAACGGAATTATAACCACCTGCAAAAGTTATCGGGGTTCAACTTTACTTGCAAGATTTGACCCAAACTAACGAACAAACACACAAGTGGAAAAACTTAATAAAAGCTTGTGAAAAAATATTCGATAACCATTGAAAAGACCACATAATTTTTCATAATCTGGTAGAATTCCAATGTGACTTTTTCCTTCGTTCTTGAGTTACTTGACATCATGTAGATTCATTAATAATATCCGAATTTTCTTGCTTCATTCTCAAATTATCAATTTATTTAACTGTGATACATGGGCACAATGGTTTTCATTCTATTACGTTTATTTCAAACTCTATTTGTGAGATTCCTCACCTCAAGAACCATAAAAAATAATTTTGAAATGCATGAAATCCGCCGCATCAAATCGTTACTGGCAACGATTTTTCCAGAAACGTTGCTGACGAATTCGTTGCCAACTTCACTCACATCAATATTGATTCGCTTTCTTGTCTGTCTGTTTGTCTGTTCGGCACAAAGTTTGCAATTTTGCTAGAGATTTGAAACTAACATAGCACATAACTGGATGAAAATGCAATATTAACTCGTTTTTGTATGTATGTTTGTTGTCTGTTCTCTACAAATTCTGCAACAGGTTTTATATTGCAGAATCATGTGTGATAGAGAAAAAAAGAGGAAGAAACTTGTGAAAAAATGAATAAAGAAAGAAATAAAAGTTCACACACAGAAAATAATTATTTAAATATATTTTTTTAAATATACCAAGTTTTTAAAACTAACTAAAAAGTATAAAATAACTTCTTCTAGCTCCATACAGATTTATAAACCCATACAGATTCATAGCCTAAAACTCTTTCCAAGTCACGAATATTTTGGAAATTTTTATAATTTCCTCAAGAAAAAAATTATGCATGTCTGATATTCGGTGAGAAAATGTCGCACTTAATTACATAACTATTGGAAAATAATGTAATTCATTGTAATAATTTGAACTTCGTAAAATTTCATATCACTTTATCTATTTATATTTTATTATAGTCCAAGCTGGTATATTATATCCATATTATTGATTTTAATATATTTACATACAGTTCACAATATTTTTTCAATCGTAATCCCTATTATATTGCCCTGAAGATTACTTTATAACAGTCGAAAAGTCGGCAACAGATCGATAACGATTTTAATCATTTCGACTTACCCCAACTAAAATAACTACAATCAGTGAGGTCACGAAACATCATATAAATTGAAAAATTAACCTGACTTTTTTATTTATAATTAGTGTATCAAAGCTGCAAAGAAAGCTGTGCTCCTTTGTCATTATTTTTGAACAAATCATTTGATTTTACTTTAATTATTTAGTCGACAAGCACCCATTGAATGCAATAGTGTTTTAAAATTAGAAATGCCAGATCTGTCAACAAAAAGACAGGGATTCTATTACTAAAACAGCAATAGACCCAATAAAACAAAGCTTATGTAGACCAGTCAGTATATCAAATAATCATGGGGTACGCTCAACAGGACGCTCAAGAATTTATCAGATATTTACTGGAAGGTCTTCATGAAGATGTAAACAGAGTGACAGAAAAGCCCAAACCTACCTTGAAAGAAATCGATGAAATATTGAGTGACCATGAAAAGGCACAGGAGTCTTGGTCAAGATATCTTAGAATGGATAACTCGAAAATTGTTGATAATTTTGTTGGTCAACTAAAATCATCGTTGAATTGTATTCCATGCGGCTATTGTTCTGTCTCTTTTGACCCCTTCTGGGATCTTTCACTTCATATTCCACAGAATACTGGCCAGCTCAGTCTTTCACAATGTTTAGACTCGTTTACCAGGGAAGAAATTTTGGACGGCGAAGAAAAACCAACTTGTTGTAATTGTAAGGAAATTATAAAATGCACAAAGTCATTATCTATACATAAGTTCCCCAAAATATTAGTAATTCACTTGAAACGATTTTCGCCGATGGGGAGATTTATGGGAAAACTAAATGCCACCATTGACTTTCCTCTCGAAGGTTTAGATATGAGAAATTATGCAGCAGATAACGTAACACCGTGTCTTTACAACTTATATGCTGTGTCCAACCATAGTGGAACAATATATAGCGGACACTACACGGCTTACTGTAGGCACCCTTATGCAGGCACATGGTACAAGTATAATGACTCCAGAGTATCACCGATATCCCCAAAATCCCTTATAAGTGGAGAAGCATTCGTCCTCTTCTATGAGCAAGAGGACACCCAATCACACCTTTAGTTTTTCAGTTTTCCATTTTCATCCATTTGTTAAAATATATTTTTATATCTTTAAGAACTAAATAAAATTGTCACTTCAAATTGACAATTGTCACTTGCAAAAACATTCGGAATTGCCACTTCGAACTGACAATTGTCAGTTCAAAGTGGCAATTGTCACTTCAAAGTGACAATTATCAGTTCAAAGTGGCAATTCCAAATGTTTATGAAAAATATTTTCTTGTTGGCCTCTACGCCGTCGTAGATTCGGAATGAAAATTACAAAAGTTATAAACAAATGAATTCGTTGAAAAACGGTTCCAGTTTTGAGTACTTGTAATTCAATGGCGAGAATGTTTCGTATTAAATCTAATTCAATAGAATGGGATGGCGACCGTTGAATTAATTTGAGTCGTTGAAATTGGCAGGAGTTCGGTCAGTGTTTTGAAGAAAACCAAAGATTTAAAATAGTCGACGTTTCGAAACTTCTATTGCTTCATATTCAGGACTCTGAAGTGAAAATAAACATAAAATATATTGACAAAATCATACATGACTCAATTTTAACAAGTATGATTTTGTTAATATGTTTTATGTTCATTTTTACTTCAGAGTCCTGAAGATGAAGCAATAAAAGTTTCGAAACGTCGACAATTTGAAATCTTTGGTTTTCCTCTAAACACTGACAGCCAATTTCAACAGCTCAAATTAAATATAATGTTTTTTTTATTATGGTACCATCAGGACACTCCATGGAATACATCTCTGGTGAAACAAAAAATAAGTTTTTCTTTATTTGAGGCTATTGTTGATTTATTCAAAGTTATGACTGTTATATGAAGTGGTTTAATTGGTTTAAATAATACTAAAAATATTTCGTTTCACAGAGACCTTTCTCTATCTATAATGAATATTCCAAGGTCACCAATTATGAAAATCCATTATTTTATGAACAAAGCCAATAAAATACAAACAAAAAGGGGAATATAATTTCCGGGATTCTGCAGGTCAAACTTATTCGAAAATATTTGTTAGACATTTTTTGAGCAATTTGTTTAGATTGTTTTTATGAACAAATGAACTAATTGCATAATTTGTTTCCAGTTCAATAGTTGAAAGAAATTATGATAATTATGATAATTTACAAAATGTAGAAATGTTAATTTTTGAGTTTTGTCTTGATTTATTTTTGTGTTCCACATGTGAGTATAACCTTGTCGCCGGCCATTACTGAAAATGTCTTCACTCAAAACAAAATCTATAAATTTTATAATTTTTCAGATAATTCCTTTGTATATCACTGAAGATGGGGCTAATTAGTCCCGAAACATGTCTAAGCTAATCAATATCTACCAATAAACTGTGGAGATGACCTTGAGGCTACTCATTTCTTTTATCATCCACTCCACTTTGAGAAATGGACTATTTCATGAAAAATATAATTGCTAATAATGATTTTCAACGGAAAAAAATGGGCCTGTAACAAATGAGAACTATTTTTAACAATTATTTAAAAAAAACATTTCACCCAACTAATGATATAGGAAAAGAAAATGTATCCATTTGTTTATAATAATTGTTTATAAATGGCCACAAAAATTTGTAAATGTCTTTTCAATGATTTTTGGCATGTATACAACACGCCCGGAAATTAAATAAAAAAAAATAGATTACTATTTTTGTAGTTTTTTGTTGTCTTCATTTATTTATCAGTGATGGATTATAATAATTGAAGGCCTCGTGATCTCATAGTCTTATAAATGTGTAGGTCTCCACAAAGGAAAATAATGTTGGCATCATTATTTAAACAATTTTGTCACTTTCTATGAAAGCGATATCTTTGAAAATATTGGTTGATTAACAATAGTCTCAAATTTAGAAAAATTGGTGATTTTCTTGGCAAATATGTTCTTATTGGAGTATATTGATACCATATACTTATTTATTAAATTTTAAATTTATATTAAAAAATAAAATATATACGAAGTCATCGAATTGACGGTTGGCGCAGCCCTATTTTCAAAATTAATTCATAATTATAAATAATTGAGATAGAGATTCACGAGCCACAATTTCATTGCAATTTTTCTCCTGTACAAAAGATCTTGTTTCAAAATGGCAATATCTTTAATATTTTTCGATATACCTGGGAAAAACTAGAACTCTTGTTTTAAACCACTTAAGTAATTTGTTTATAAGTTTTTCAATTGTTAACCGGCGCACAATTTTCTATTATATTTTGTTGACATGCTTAACGTTTTGAAATAATTACATTTGATTGGCTACAAAATATAGATTTGAAATTTTCAGCTGGAATATATAATTTCGCACCTAAATCAAATGTAATTATTTCAAAACGTTAAGCATGGCAACAAAATATAATAAAAAATTGTGCACCGGTTAACAATTGAAAAGTTATAAATAAATTACTTGAGTGGTTTAGAAAAAAGGTTCTAGTTTTTCCCAGGTATATAGAAAAATATTAAAGATATTGCCAATTTGAAAAAGATCTTTTGTACAGGAGAAAAGTTGCAATGAAATAGTGGGTCGTGAATCTCTATCTCAATTATTTATAATTATGAATTAATTTTGTCAACCGTCAACTCGACGACTTCGTATATATTTTGGTTTTGAATATAAATTAATTTTTTTATGAATAAGTATATGGTATCAAAATACTCCAATAAGAAAATTTTGGACAAAAAAATTCCCAATTCTTCTAAATCTGAGACTATTGTTAATCAAGCAATGTTTTCAAAGATATCGCTTTTATAGAAAGTGACAATATTGTTTAAATAATGATGCCAACATCATTTTCCTTTGCGGAGACCTACACATTTATAATTCTAAAACTATGAGATCACGAAGTCTTGAATTATTATAATCCATCACTGATAAATAAATGAAGATAACAAAAAACGCTAATTAAAAAAATTGTAATCAATTTTTTTAATTTAATTTTTGGGGGTGTTGTATACATGGCAAAATAATAATTGAAAAGACAAACATTAACAAATTTTTGTAGCCATTTATAAACAATTATTATAAATAAATGGATACATTTTTTTCCCTATATCATTAGTTCGGTGAAATGTTTTTTTTTATAATTGTTAGAAATATTTTTCATTTGTTTACAGGCTCTAGAAAAAAATTTTTGCTGTTAAAAATAATTATTAGCAATTTCGAATGATATTATAAAAAATAAAATATTTTTCAGAAAAAGTCCATTTCTCAAAGTGGAGTAGATGATAAAAGAAATGGGTCATCTACACAGTTTATTGGTGGATATTAATTAGCTTAGACATGTTTCGGGACTAAGTAGTCCCATCTTCAGTAACATACAAAGGAATTATCTGAAAAATTATATAATTTATAGATTTTGTTTTTTCTACATAAGCTTTGTTTTATTGGGTCTATTGCTGTTTTGGAAATATTATCCTTGTCTTTTTGTTGACAGATCTGGCATTTCAATTTTTAAAACACTATTGCATTCAATGGGTGCATGTCGACTAAATAATTAAAGTAAAATCAAATGACTTCTTCAAAAATAATGACAAATGAGCCCAGCCTTCTTTGCAGCTTTGACACAGTAATTATAAATACAAAATTCAGGTTAATTTTTCAATTTATATTATGTTTTGTGAGCTCACTGATTGTAGTTATTTTAGTTGGGTTAAGTCAAAATATTTAAAATCGTTATTGATCTGTTGTCGATTTTTCGACTTCAAAGTCATCTTCAGGCAATATAATAGGGAATACGATTGAAAACATGTTGTGAACTGTATGTAAATACATTAAAATCAATAATATGGATGAAAAATACCAGCTGGAATAAATTCGCTTTTCATATTTAACCATGTATAATTCAAAGATCGACTGTATATCCATTTCTTATTTCGAAAAAACTGAGAGGCTTCTCTGATTTCAATGAAATTTGGGCTACTTTCGTCTGCTGGACTCGAATTGGCAATCCAAACTTCTTACTACCGGAAACGGAGTCACAGCCCTTTAAAAGTCAATGGGGGTAATTTTTTTTAATGAAAACCATTCCAATCACATTTTGTTTTCATTCAATATACTCTCCTCGTACATTTCGAACCAATAAAAAAAATTTTTTTGCGAAAAATTTCAAGAAGGGTTAATTTAAAAGTGAAAATGATATAGGTAATTAGTGGCAATTGAAATCGTTTTCATTCCGAAATAAAACATTTTAACAAAAAATTAAACCGACGAAAAAATCAACTGAAAAGCAGAAAATTAAATAAACCTTCTTAGTCTAAATGATAATTGAGCTCCTAAACTAATGTAAGTAACTGATTTTGAATCGGCGCCAAACAAACAATTATCGAAGATCATAATCTATGATAGAAGTCATCAAAACGCAGCCGTGCATCTCGCTGCCATCATTTTACGCTTCACCTAATTCAATTGCTAGTTTGTTTGGCGCCGACTCAAAATCAGTTACTTACATTATTTTAGGAGCTCAATTATCATTTAGACTAAGAAGGTTTATTTTATTTTTTGCTTTTCAGTTGATTTTTCCGTCGGTTTAATTTTTTGTTAAAAAGTTTTTATTTTTCACTTCTCAGTTCCGTATTTCGTCGGTTTAATTTTTTGCTAAAAAGTTTTAATTTTTAAATTTTTTGTGGCTGAAATGTACCCATTACTACCTACTTGTTTTTTTATTACTTCCAAAATACTTACTTACCCACCTTACTTCAACTATTACCAGTTAAATGATATGATCATCTACTTTTACTATTTGTTGTAATATAAATAATTTTCGTTGTTCTGGTTAGTTTATTTTATTACTTTGTATATCATTCCATCCTCTCATAAAATATACTGATTTTGACGGATGTGGAACAAGAATAATGTCAGTAGCGATCTGTCATTGTCAACTACGTATGTGTGTGCCAATGTTCACTAGTGGAAAATCAATTATCCCCTATTTTTCTACCCGTAAGGGTGGCTAGTTCCTTTCGAAATCTAAATATAAGGTATACCCTATCTATTGAAAAAAGAATCATCCAAATCGAAGAACCCAGTACAAAGTTATTGCCTGATAGAATCGGTTAACGGACCAGAATTCAGAGGGTGAGTGATCAATATCCTTCATTTCGCTACCTTTAGGGGTGGATTTCATCTTTTAAATTCGAATGGGACCAAATTCGAAGTACACCCTGTCCACTGAAAAAGGAATTATCGGAATCGGACGCCTCAGTAAAAAGTTATGCGTGATCATACATAAAAAAATATGATGGAAAAAAATTTAATATACGGGTCGAATAGAGAACCTCCTCCTTTTTGGTTTCGTCGGTTAAAAATTACCCCACATTGTCTTTTGAAGGGACACAACTCCGAAAATACGAAAATAGCGCCAAGTTTTGAATAGTGTTCTGGAAGCTAAAAATACTTGAGTTTCCCAAATGTCATTTAAATCGGAAATGGAGACATATAACAACAATTTTAGGTACGGAATTTTCCACAAATCTAACGCATTCCTTTATAACAATACAATATAATTTCACTGCACTTCTAGAAATCTATAGAAAATATTATATTAACACTGTTTTTACCCAGTATTTCACACTCAAAAAATTCTTAAATCATTTCCAACGTAAGTACAAATAATGAAAAGCAAAATTCCTTACCTTCACTTTTACACGTTTCCATTCTTCAACCGAACTACGCGTTTACAATGAGAAGGCTTCGCTCTAGAAAATATTCCACTACCCAAATAAATAAGATGGCAAAAAATTGTTTTCAACTATTCCGTTGAAACTGGTGATTCATTCGTCAGAGGACAGTAACATGCATAGAAATGTTCCATCTACAACGTATTCGGAGTGAGAATAATTACAGAAACCAAAATTACATTTTCAATTTATGGTGGTTAATATTTTCATGGGTCACGAAATATACAGGGTGACCCCAGGAGTGCGTGCAAGCTCCATAACTTGTTTTCTATACAAGCTATCGACTTCATTTTTTAAACGATACGATATACAGGATGTCCCAAAATAAGTTACATAAATAAGTTTTTATTTTTCAAATAGTAACCCCCCTTTTTGTTACATTTTTGGATTTGCCACTAAATTGTTGATACAACGCACCCTGCAACAGTTTTTGACTTATTTCAATTCATGTGACAAAATAGCGTCGTGAGAACCATTCAAGATAACTCAACCAATCGATTCCGTAGGCTTTAGCGCATTTTGAGATTCAGAGGTGAACTCGGAGTCGATGTTCCATTGCCTACTACGATTTTTTTCACAAGTTTTAATTCAGTTTCACTTGTTGGTTCGTTAGTTAGAGTAAAATCTTGCAAGTGAGTTTTGACCGACTGCTAGTCGTCCGATTGATTTGAAATTTGGCAGGTATACATAATTCTGGTGACAATGCATTATGGATTTTTTTTAGAGGGGAAAACAAAATGACGGCTCCAAGATAGCGGACGAGATTTGTGATTATGGTCCGATTTGATTTAAAATTGGTATGTGGGAGTTTTCGGGGTCGAAGATTATGCATTTTCTGTCAAAGTCAATAGTTTAAAATGGCTGCTCCAATATGGCGCACGATCTCTGTGATTCAGGTCCGATTCTATTCAAAATTGGTATGTGGGGGTTTGAGGGGTCGTAGATCATGAATTTTTTGTCGAAATTCATAAATTCAAGATGGAAGGGGAGTTTTCCAATTATGGTCATATTTTATTCAAAATTGGTATGTGGAGGTTTTCAGGATCGGAGATTATGGGGTCTGAGATCAAGATTGCTCTAAGCTCAAAACTTACAAGGAAGAGACCTTGTAATAACGATAGATAGATAATTTTATTAGCTGCAAGTACAAGTACAGTACACATTTAAACTCCTGGGAGTATGGAACACGTCAATCATTAAAACCTAAAATAATTTTAACATGTGCATCAGCACTGAATGGTAGATTAACAGCGTATAATTTTTTTCAAATATATATCATATAAGTCTATAATCCATAGTATCATCAAAGAATTCTTGTATGTTACAGTACGGTTTTTTCGCCTAATAATTTTTCAAACATTTCTTTAAAGTGGCAATTGCGAGATTCCTGAAGTCATCTGGGAACTTCTTATAAATATTTATAATGCTATAGTTTACATTTGTTTGAATATACGTATTTTTTCATTTTTCAGATCGTTTTTTTTCTTGTATTTTTTTCAGATTTGTTGCGTTCTATTTAGTTCTCTGCCACGAATATTACATCTTCATATATGTACCTACTGTTTACCAGTGTTCATATTTTGCTCTTAATAAAAACTCCCCTACAGCTATCAGTTCTCTCCTTTATATATATATATATATATATATATATATATATATATATATATATTTATATATATATATATATATATATATATATATACCCAATAATGTGACCGCCACCCCTAAATTTTTAAATGGCAACATATGGCAAGTGATACCTCATTTGAAAGGTATTTTCCTTCTTAATATCAAACAACAAAAATACATTAATTCTATCGATTCGTTTTCGAGATATAGGAACTTGAAGTTGGGAAATACATTTTATTCACTCAATCAATAGAAATAACATCTAACAATGCAACTGTTTAAAGATAATTATCATTTTCAAAGAATTAAATGATCTAACTGTTTACCAACAAATAACATGCAATTCCGTTTCAAATTTTCATTTCATCCTCATTTACTTGATCGAAAAAATTTTAAGGTTCTTAAGAATCGATAAAAAGACGTTTTCTCGAATTCGACTCAAATGTGAGTACAACAAAAACATGTATGAGATATTTTTTTTTTGCCAAATCGCAATTGTGTCAAACTGATCTTTGATTGAACGACATTAGAGTGAATTACTTGACTAAAGCTGCTGAATATCTTTCCGCAATAATGGTGTATACGATCGCGGAAAGAGTTGAAATAATAACAATTTTTTTTTTAAATGATGAGTGCGGTAACCGTAATATCCAGATAAACTTGTTGCTAGTAAATACGTTCTAGAATTAGTGCAAAAATTTCGTCAAACTAGATCAGTAGTCAACAAGAAACGAGACCCAGAAGGTGAATTTCCGTTGAGAAATGAAGCGGTTGAAGTTGCACTTTTAGGACAAGTTCATGCAGACCCAACATGAGCACAAGGAAATTGGCTAGTGTTACCAATATCAGTAGAACCAGCATCCGCCGAATCCAGAAACATCATAAATTCCACCTCTACAAAATACATTTGGTACACCAATTGAATGAAGATGATTTTGATAGGCGACAACAATTTTGTGAACATATGACTACGAGAATAGATGCTGATGACAATTTTCTCTTCAACATCTGCTTTCGTGATGAGTCTACATTCTTTTTGAATTCGACTGTGAATCGTCATAGTGGTCGTTATTGTTATCGTTTTCCACGAAGTCCATACTCAAACTCCCCAAAAACTTAATGTCTGGGCCGGTATTTTCGGGGACCGTTCAATTGGACCAGTATTTCTCGACGGTAACCTGACAGGAGAAACTTATTTGGAAATATTGAATGAATTTGTTCACACACAATTAGTAGACATCATTGAAAATGACGATCGTTATCATGAAGACCACTTAATATTTCAACAAGACGGGGCACCTTCACATTATGCACAGCCTGTTAGGGCGTTTTTGGATAGAATGTTTCCTGGAAGTAGGATTGGAAGAAGAGGCTCTATAGAGTGGCCAGCCAGATCTCCAGATTTAACCCCACTCGACGTTTTCCTGTGGGGTCACTTGAAAATCAAAATCTTTGCAACCGAACCAGAATCTCTGGAAGATTTACGAAGGAGAATTATTGAAGAATGCCGTCGAATAACGCCGGAAATGCTACGAAATGTGAGGGTGAAGCTGTTTTTATAGGGAGCAAATCAAAAACTCACTTCGCTAACACGAGCGTATAATCGAAGAATCGGTACGAAAAATAATGTGTACTACTCGTAAACATTCTCCGTCGGCGAAGGAAAGATCAAAAGGAGATCAAGAGAGCCGATAGTCAACGTGGGTTTGAGTGACGTATGTCTAGTTCTTCAGCAGCCAATTATAACTGACCGCAAGCCAATGATATTGCTTGCTATACGTTGAGACTAATAAATCACCAGTTATATACGTGTTTCGGGAGGTCTGAATACCAGAAGCCAGCATCGTCTCTGGTCTGGGATCGAAATAGGTTTTAAAATATTCTATAGTTGTCATGTGTTTTGTTGGAAAATATGGCTTGTTTTTCGACCATGGGAAAATGAAATTATGATGATCCCATTGCTTATTAATACATACTTCCTCGTTTATGGCATAATTTTTTATTTTAACGTATTTTTTTTAAATTTGAATATCTAAATAAAATTAGTTATCTCCGCCTCTGCTGGGAAGACTGGAAAACTTGTTGTTTATGCTTCTGCAATTGATAATGGATAAACTACTTACCAACCAATAATTGTCCAATGAAATTAATTGGCATGATTGACGACCATTATAATACTTTGAAGAAAATTCCGTTTTCTGATGAAGCAACGTTTATGAAAAACGGGTAGGCAACTGACATAATACACATTATTATGCAATCGAAAATGCTCACTGGTTGAGGACTGTTGAGCGCTTAATGTTTTGGGAGGGATTATTGGAAATCACATTATTGGACCTTACTTTCTCAACAGTGCCCTGAATGGTAAAAGGTGAAAGGTATTCACTTTGATTTCCGCGAACATCTTCCCAGAATGTTAGAAGGAAGTGAATTTGAAAGACCATGTGGTTTCAACACGATGGTGTTGCAGTGCATAACCATAGGATACTGCGATCATTTTTCTATCAATCCTATCCCAATCGTTGGATACATCCCTGGGAGGTTTTGGGATGTTATGAAAATGTTTGCCTGAGGATGTTTTTTGAGACCCAATATGCACTTCCCACTTCTTTGTATGCCTACTGAGAGGTATTGGCGAAGTTAAAAAATGTTAACGGGTGGATGTTCTTTCAAGACATAACATAGTTCGCCTTGAGAGGTCCATCCCAGATATTGAATACACATTCATTTTCCAGTATCTTAATGGTTCTCAACAATTTTTTTTAATAACTTAGATAAGATAAGATGAGATCTTTATTTTCCAGTAGACAACATAACATCGCATAGGAAGAGTCATACACTTAAATCTAGGTAAATATAAAAACATAGAAACACATAAAAACACACAATAATTCCAAAATTCAGAATGTAAATTTTCAGATAAAACCAGAAAGCTGAAACCACAGGTTTGAAGTGAAAATTATCAACCTCAATTAAAATTGTCCTAAGAACATTCTAAGAGAAACATGACGACATCTCAGAATAAAAGCATATAGACAAAACATTACGGTTCTACGACATACATACACTTGATCATTCCACGCAACAAAAAGTTGAAAATTTCTTGTGAATAAAATTTTAAAATATTTACATTTTTCGACGCTCCCTTTCAACTATTTATTTCATTTTGTATTCCTTCATCTTCATTTTAATACCAATACTTCATATTTTACATAGGCGGAGAATTGGAAATGAAATTATTGTCATTAAATTTCAGAAATATAAAATTCAATACAAGCAATATGATGGAACTATGGAAATATCATCATTAGATAATTCGTCAAAATTTGTACTTGCCTTTGGTACTGAATACAGGTCAATATTCGAATCTGCGGCTTAAGACTGTCCGAACAAAATACAATATATATCATCCATACACACTACACCACTTACAAATAGGGAACCGCATGTGCTCCTTTCCTAAAATATTTCAATTTGCACATACAGAATACCTAGAAAGCTCAGCAGTACATTTCGAAATTCGTTAAATGTTTTTCCTAACTCGAAATTGAAAACACCAATTTTTTCATGTCATTCAAAAACGTACTCCTAGCGCCCTTGATGGACGTATGCATCATTAAATCACACAATATTTTACCGCTAGTTGCTTCGAACTGTCAACTATTTCATCTGTCTTCGCTTATATGTTGTACTAATATTTCTATTATCATAGTATTTCCAATTGTAACTGAAACATCACATCAAGAGTGAGGTTCAATTTATGTTTGGGTAGTAAGAAATAGTATTGTCTATCGATATTCCGGAAACAACCACAATCGGCGCTAGTGTTTGGGGGAAGTTATTCAACTGAAAGTCAAATCGAGTTCAACCTTTATATTTGAAAATTACGACAAAATTTTGGGAACTGGGAAATTATTTTATCAAAATGTAATTTTTGAGGACCACACCGATGTACCTGCTGATATTCTTGGTGATTCTGGTTGGTGTGTTAATTTACTCAAGCTCCATTGAATTTTCAGAACTCTAGATGTCCACGGTTTCTGTAGGCAACCTATAAATTGAACTGATGCTGATATTTTAATAGTATATTGTACACCGAATGACATACATTTCCTACGAGTATGAAAGTTTGCAGCACGAGCTGCAAGCGAGTGCTGCAAATCATACGAGTAGAAAATGGTCATTCCGTGTGAGTTTTACACTATACTTTTTCTACGACTGTTATCATATACAGTGTAAGTAAAAAACAACAAATATGAGAAATGTACTTTTATTAATTAATTGAAAAAAATTACGTACTAGGTAAATGTATTTAGCACCTTATACAATAATCGCGAAAAAATTTCTTCTCATTTATTATCAACAATATTCAATGTTACATTGGTACAATTATTTAAAACAAAATTTTGGGAAAATAAAATCCGTTTTTTTTAAGAAAAAGTTGACATCATTAACATTTTCTGTAACTGATGTCGATGGAAGGTCTGACAACTTATTGATCGACCCTAATATTTTATTGGCTATGTTATTTCGACTAGTCAGGGACTCTTCGATGTAACCCTCAGCTACTGTTGTAGAGCGCCAGCCACCATGCCGTTTTAATATCGTTATATCTTCGCCACTATCTATCAATATTGTAGCTGAAGTTCGGCGAAAACAGTGGCCGGTGGATAACTCAGGATTCGGTAGTTTTAAGTATGAAGCAATTTGTTTTCCCATATTTCCTATTTTATTTATTCCAATTTTTTGGACAGTGCATTTCCCTTCCTGATAATTTAGAAAATAATAAGCATCGTTGACATTACTTGGTCGCAGATTCCAATATTTTTTCACAATGTTAACATATTCTCCCCTTACAGTAAATTTTCGAGAAGTTTTTGTTTTAGTGTTCGGAATGTGGACCAAAACTGCGGCACCTAAATCTTCAAAATCGTGAATTTTCATTTTGTACATCTCATCTCTCCTACAAGCACCCATAATTCCCATGATAACTACAACCTGCAATAAAAAAATATAAACAAATTATAATTAATTAACTGATTGTTGTGGAACTTACTTTTGCTACAAGGTATTTGTTGTCTGGGGCTTCTTTGATGAACGTATCAATCTCCTTCATTGTGAAAACTTTAGATTTTTTTGCTTTGTATCCATCTGATTTCCGCTTTAGAAATGCTCTCAATTTGGAATATCTACTGATATCCACGCCATTATTGATAGTGTGCCCATAAAGTGGCAGATTTAAATTTATTTGATATATTTCCAAAGTAAGCCATCAGAACATTCTCTGAACGAGAACTACTTTTCTGTTCTTTGCACCAGTCCATGAATAGGGTCTACGGAACTGTGTATTTTTCTTTAGATTTTTCAAGTACTAAATTCAATGAAGCGTTATTTGCTGCCTGCATAACACTTGGCGGTGTTACACTTCTTTCACTGTCACTACTTTCCATGCTGAACTAATTCCGAAATACCTTTTTTTTCATTGGTGCCCCTTTTTACCCATTTAAAGCACGCCCCAGCGTGTTTAAATCGAACTTTAAAAAACGCGCGTTTTCTAAAGGTAACCATGACAACATCAACAAATCGAGAAACGTGAAGTCTAAATGACAAATTTGTGATTATTGATCTGACTGACACCTTGTAACGTCAAATAAAATATTACTCACGATTCGTTCATTTATATGTGCTCCTCCATCCATTTGATGAACTTTTCATATTCTTTTTTATATATATCACTGGATTTTCGCGGTATTAACCGCGATTCTGCCTCACTAGTCAAAAAATCGATATTAGAATAATTCATTTTTGAGCTATGGTGACAACAAATATTGATCTTTGGTAACAAATTGCAAATGAATGTTTTTCTTATTTCCATGACAACGAAAGGTATACTGATGTCACATCACGAATTCAACCTTCTTGCATTATTAGTTCTTATTTCTATTTTTTGTAGTAATAATACCAGTATATATGATTTCAAAGTGCACCAATAAAAAAAAATAACGTAAAGTATTCGTGGATAACTGGTCTTAAAAACACTTGCTCTATTTCGAGCACTCCGGCTGCGCCGTCGTGCTCGAAAAATCGCGCGTGTTTTAAAGCCCTTTTTATCCACTTATACTTTAATATACTATATAATATCGTTCTGTCAAAGAAATATTGAATTGTCACTTATGTTTGTGATTATATTGTCTGTATGGTTACGGCAATGTTACCTGGTTACGGCTTCTTTTGTTTTATTTACTCCACGCCTCTTTTGTCGTGACGCAGATTGCGAAAATTTACCCATGCGTTTTTCAGACATTGTACAATGAAAAGGAGTATTACAATGTACAACATTTAGAAATCATCATTGAACATACAATGAAGGTATTTTGTGACAGTCGTAGACAAACGTCATTTCGTGATAGGGCGCTTCGTTGTTACGATTTATTGAGAATATTTGTGGAAACTTTGGGCCCATTATAATAAATAGGAATTAATGAGTTGTCTCGATATTGTTATGAGTCGAAAATTTGGTGAACTTTTCAAGAGCTTGTTGATGATTCTCACGAAAAACTATATACGGCTTCCAGGTATGATCTGAAGTGAACACAGCTAGAACTGACAATGCCTAATGAAAAATGTCAACCCTTCAGCATTTTTCGAGGGGCTATATTTACCTAAAATATTTCCAATAAATCGAAAAACAGTTAAAAAAACAAGTGTCCTATCAGGGAGTGGGCTTCAACACTCACTTAACAGTCGATTCAATTTTCACTCATTCACAACAAACTATAGATGCTTATGGCACTATTAATTCATTGAAACGAAAGTCGAATGATTCAAGCAAACATTAACAGTAAAAAAACGACGGAGAAATATTACTAACAGGAAGAAAAACCGTTGTGAAAGAGTAGAAAAATACATACGCACTTATGGCATGGGAACCTTCCAGGTTCCCTGGTGACGTCAAATGACGATGCAAATCCGCGCGTGTGTAGCCGAAATTTGGCCAATGTACGAAGTTAGAAAATAAGCCACCTTTTTCATTGTGTGTCCGTTGCTCTTTTTTTGGGCTCGGTTACATATGACTATCTAATCAGTTCCGATCCGACCATTTTACGTGGTATCCATGTTCCTTCTATGCCAGTAAAACATGTCCCACGTCTGCTTACCATGTCGAAAACTGATGTCCGAATGAGCTTTTCTCCTCAAGTACGAAAATTTCCCCACTAGCAGCGCTAGTAGTTCGGTAGGGACGAACATTACCTAACTCAAATTAAAATATATGTAAAAATAAACAATAACAAAATGTGTTTGACAGAAGACCACGTTCCAGGAGCCACATTACAATATGCAAATGTGAAGGATAATAATGTAGCAACATTAAAACGTTGGCTTGCTGGTCGAAATCTTGAAATTTCCGGAATAAAAGACGTTTAAAATAATAATAAATTGATTTCAGAATCGGAAATGAGTCAAATATATTTGGTAATGAAGATGAATTCAATACATTGCAGTGAATATGATTCAGTAATCAATAGAGAGGTTATATGTTTTTGTGATCAATGTTTTTTTACTTAATTAATTAGATATTTATATTCCATTTATTCGATTATTTTTTATAATATTTGTAACTACCTATGTATATTATTAATAATTATCATTCAATTATTGATGATGTTATTAGGACACAGACTATTATTCAATAAACCCACATGTTTTTACTCCAAAGTTGAAAACATTTGTTTTTCTAATTATTTTCTAATAACTTACCTTACAATAGTTGCAGAAACTGGATCAGGATTTTCTTCAGTTGGACTTTTACAACCAATAAAATGTTTAGAGCAAACATATTATTTTTTTTTGTCAAATCCTTTCTCCTCGACGCATCCATTTATTATATACATCTAACCTCATCAATGTGAGGTTTTACGAATGGTATAAAAAACACGTTTTCCTCTGCATATCGATTATCCGAGGTACAGTTCGCAAAACTACATTGTTTTGTTGGCATTGTGGTTATAGAAAAAATATTCACCTAATTATTTTGAATAATTCAATTATATCACTCAAATAACACTATCTTCAATGGAGGTTTGATGTTTGTCCCTACAAGTGCTGCTTCTCGTAACAAATTTGCCACACTATTCTCATGAAAAAGGCTCATTCAATAGGGGAGTGCCGCACAAGTTGCCAACTTCAAAAAAACCTTCAAAAACTTCTGCCTCTCCAATTATAATAATTTCATCAGGGTTGTGTAGAGAATCACGAACTGAATATGCTGGATAATTTATCAGAGAGTTATTGCAACTTACAAATAAGCACTGACTTTATTAAAAGATCCGCTATTAAAGTATCCTCTAAGGCGATTTCGAAAGGGTGTTATTGCAACAAACTTTTTTCAAGATGCTTATCTTCAAGATTTATTTTGACAAGTACGTCAAATTATGTGAAACAAGTGTAATTCTTGAGGTGAATTATGATTGTGGTCGTAGAAAAAGTATATTGTACGACCGACAAACATGGAATTTTTTTTACTTGCCTAACGATAACATATGTTTAGTGCAATTTCCTGTACAACATGCATTCTCAAAAGATAAAGTGAAAAGTGAGTCTTCCACAAATTGATTATTCTCCTTTCTCATGGAAATTTTCACGCATGGGTCAAGGATAGCATGACTAGTTACAGAACTTCATAAATACCTCAAATTTATCAAACATCTTCATCAGATATAGTGTCCTCTCAACGCTATCGGCAGGCATTGCGAGTGTTCGTTTTTGAATTCTTGAATTTGATTGGCTACAACAAACACACACTTTGTGTGTCAGAGGTCCTCACATGGAATTACAGAATTGGGTGTGGGTGTGTCCTCGAATCGATTGATGCGACCCTAGCGGAGTGTCAAGTGAACTGAGCTCCCGTAGTAGTATATTCATGGGAGGACATGGTCGATTTTTGATGCAAAGGTACGTTCGGAGAGGAAATTACCCGTAGAATACGAAAATGAAGTCAGAATTATGCGAGGACTTGGTATGGGTCCTCGTATGCAAAAATGTCTTCGCTACCTTATTGCTGCTACCGACCAATGTCCTCGCATGCCTACAAAAACCAACTCACACACACACACACACACACCCACACACCCACACACACTTAACACATGAGAAATTCAAAAACCAAAACCTCAAACTCATAGAAACAATGTTATCAAAGAACTGCTACCTAAACTCTGATTAAAAAATTAATATTCGATAGTGAAGTACACAAAATAAAGAAAACGATCCGTTAAAATCAGTATTTCAAACTACCACATATAGAAGGATGACACCGCAGCTATGCGAAGTTTCAAAAAATGAAAACTCTAAAATAAGCATGAAATGCGAAAACACAATACAAAATTATTTTTCATGAGACAAAAAACAAACACACCAAAATATCTGAAATCCAATATTATTGACAAAATACCATGTGCTGAGTGTGATTAAATATTGACGGCAAACAGGTGGGTACTTGAAATAAAGGATGACAGAACAAAGTAGGGATTGTATAAATATACACAACTCACTCAAAACAATGAAAAATCCCAAAAGTCTTGCAGAACACTGTAGGTCATTCCTTTCCACTTTCGATTTTAATTCAGTTAGAATCATTGGACAACAGACGTTTTAAAAAAAAAGACGCCTGAATGAAATGATTGAAATAACCAAGCATGGAGAAAAACGATTTAACAAAAGGTCTGATATCGAAAATCTAAACACCTCGTATTTTAACTTGATGAAGAAAATCAAACATAAACTGCGAATCATTAACGGAGGACTTTTTCCAACTCTCCCAATTTCTTTCATTAGTCTTTTTTTACCTGGTAAAGAAACGATTCACCACCGGTTCAGTTTGCTCATTTCATTGTGTCGATGATAATGTTTTCCGAGAACCTTATTTATATTTTATGTCAATGTTATTTATTACCATTTTTGAACTTGGAAAGCCACTCTAAATGTAAGTAATTATCAATGTTAGTTTTATATACACTGTTTGAAGCGTTTTATTTTTGAGCGATCAGCATTTAACGGTTTTTGTGAATATTCCATTGCAGAACTCCATGTTAGTATGTATGTTTTTGTTCTTATACTTCAGAGTCCTGCATATGAAGCAATGAAGCTTCGAAACGTAAACGATTCAACAACTAGTTTTGTTCAATATTCCGACCGAATTCTTGCTAACCAACACTTGAAATCATATTTATCCTATTCTATTGGAAGATGTGTTTACCAGGGTAGTATTCCATACGTCATTAGTAGAACTTATTCGTTTCTGATTGGTGGAAATTAGGGAGGTAAATAAGGTATCAGTTTGTTTCGCAACCTTTTTTTCCAATTTTAGGAGCCCGAAAATACGTTGTCAGACAAATTAATATCTAATTTTCCTCCCTAATTTTGACCACTGATACACAAAGAAGCCCAACTTAGAATAATACCAACATGTTTGCTATTATTTCTTCTCCCAGAGATATGAAATCAAGTATGATTAATAGTAAACCAAATAGTAGAGCAATTGAACAGAAAAAAATCAAGTGATTGAACATTGAAAACTTGGAATGACATGTTGATCCTATTTTAAGTAAATTTCCAAAACTTTTTCGTATTTGGAATCATCCAAATTTTGTCCCTATCGATATTTCAAGTAAAGTTATAACCATGAATATGTTCACTCCACTCCACAAATTTTAAAATATGTGGAATTTGCGTCAGATTAACCAATCATTTGGGAAATATTGAATATTATAACTTAGATGTCGACAATTGGGACAATCACTAGGTCGAGGGTATTATATCAACATTTTTAAATACCCCAAAATTTAGTTTAAAAGTTGAAATATGTTCCCGCATGTGGATTTCATGATAGGTTCTCATTGGGATGTGGCTGATTGAGAATTATGAATATTTTTCTTAAATGGCAGAAACACTGCAAGCTAACGAAAAGTCCGTTTCACTATAACTATAACTATTGATAATATGATGGTATATTTGAAGTTATTGATGGGTTATTTTCCACCAGGCATTTGGCCTATAGATTCTATGGATTTTGACGGTCTTACATTAGTTATGTCTTGGGAGATGTGAGGAATTGGAAGTAAAATAACTTCAGAAGTTTGGAGTCATTTTCTCTCTCTTCTTGGTATGATTTCCTTATAACATTAGTTGGGTACTCTCAGAAAATACTATAATATCATCATCATATCCCAATTCATCAAATAGCGGCTGTAACTAATGATCCTCATACTATATCAGATATTCCTCTGATTGATACATAACACCTAACTACTCCTTAGAACAACTAACTTCCGATTTCTCCAATATTCTGATTCTAGGATCATTTATTATATATTTCTTCCTAAAAGACATATATAAATGAAATTTATGGAGTCTCAAGTGTAAAATGGTCCTGACCGCCATTTTTTTCCTCTTTTTTTGAATGAATTTTTTTGCATGCGTTTGGGTGGTGTTAAGGGTGGTCCACTCCTTAATTTTTTCATTTGATTTTCAAGACAAAATTTTTTGTTTTTATTTTTTTATAATACAACATTCAAAAATACATACAACCCTGAATTTTCACCCTTCTACGATCAACCCCTATTTCTTTGGCAAGATTTTTATTTTTATTTTCAACTCGACACCGATATAATGATATATTCAGCAATAGTTACAAAATGAGGCTCATTTGAGTGTGCAGAAATACTGATGACACATTCAAATATCCCGTCATAATGTCAAAGCCTCCTTTGCTTTAGCCGTCGCATTATCCACAGCGCCCCCCTAACACATAATATAATGGTTTATAACACAGTTCGGTACGCATTGAAAAAATTAAAAGCACATATTCTGTATATATTTCTGTACGCTGAATCTAAAAATGACCTCTGTTGCGTTATAGAACCCCACGTTTTCTGATAATTCAGGTTATTAGGTTAAATGAGGCAATACTTCAAAATAAATGAAAATAGACTTGGAAAATTACATTTTAATTACAATTTTGGCATGAAAATCATCATTTTTGAAATGAAATTAGCCTACTTAAATACACTCTATCGTTTTTTCTCCCCTGTGAGACTCCCCTTGGTACATTTACGCTAATGTGTAGCATCTGGAGTGACTCTCTGAAGCACCCAACAGTAGTCTGTTATCATTGTAGTGCTCCATTTTCCCATTGACTTTTTTCCATCTTTTTGATGCCCTGGTGGAATCATTCACTCACAGCTCTCAAATTTTCAGGGAAGTAGTCAATGTGGGATAGAAGAAAACTTTAAAACTCAACGGGCAACCTATAGCTCTAAGCATTCGTTTCTTTAAATACATTCCAATCTTTTTTCTGAGAATATGTCATGAGTCTAGTCGAGAAGTGAGTTTCCTGCGAAAAATAGTTCCAAGTCTCCAAAAAATATGAGAAGTAGCTCATTCGATTTGGGATGTGATTCTGAGAAAAATAATCTTTTGTTTTTTTTCTGCTGACGAAAATTGCAATTGTTATTAACAAAAAACAAAAAAGAAGGACTCAGTTTTTCGGGAATAACTCAAAAACTATGAGACATAGCGTTAACCGGAAAATAGATTCTTCAAGAAGAGAACATTTCCAATAAAAAAGTTCCGTGTTTAAAGAGAGTACCTACACCACATAAAATATTTTTTATAGTAATCAATATCAATTTAAAAATTTGAATTAATAATGATGTGTTTTTCACTTTTGAAAAAACAAGGTCCCGTTGGAAAAAAAATAAGGTTTATTTTTCGACAAGTAAGGCATTTGTTAATGGGTCCTTATTTTTCGGACCTCCGTTTTCATAAAAAACGGCACATGTAAAAATGTTTCGCTCCTTGGAGCCCTTCTTATATACAAGGTGTTATGTAATGAGTGTCCGATATTCCACAGGATGATTCCTCAGTTATATATAAGGTGAAAATTTCATTTGAGCATGGGTCCGTTTCATTTTTAATTTGGGTTTTCGTAAATAATTTTCAAAATAATGTCGATATTTGGACGAAAATCGATATTTGGGGACATTTTAATAAGAGAAATTCTAATTTAATCTTAGTTTGGCCCTCAATTGTAGGGGGCGCCGCCTACAAGTCTTAGTCTCTTTTGGGGGGTACAACTTTTTCGTACATGTATGTATCACATTTTCTAGAAGAGAAATCGATTCCTCTATAATTTTTACGTGAAATGGTATGCTTTTCAAAAGTTGCATTTCTCATATTAAAAATCCCCAAATACCAATTTTCTTCCAAATATCGACATTATTTTTGAAATTATTTACGAAAAACCAAAATAAAAATAAATTTTTAACACCTTGTATATCAAAAATGAAAGCCTTGCGGAATCACGCTCATATGAACTTTTCACCTTGTAAATAACTGAGGAATCGTCTGTAAAATATCGGACACTTATTACATATCACCCTGTATACACTTAACAAGATTCCTTAATAATAGTTTTCAAAACATATTTAATTTGTTTATTAAAATTTTTTAAATTCAACAAAAAATAAAAAAATTATAAATTGTTTATAAACAAATTCATCAGTTTAACATTTAAAAAATATATGTTTTGGCCATTCTGTTATCTAGAGACTATAATGATTTTTTCAAAACAATAGTTTTCTTAAAAAAAATTCTTGTTGTTAATAATCGTTTTTTTAAGTTTCACTATTTAAATAAGTACTTACGAATTTTTCTCTTCATCAATCATAATTGGCATTTCTTAATAGAATAATGGAAAAATAAAAATAAAATAATAAAAATATAATTGTTTATTAAGTTAATTATTTGTTATAAACAAATTCCAAATCTCATTATATTTTTTTTTGAAACTACTAAAACTTACAAACACAACCATATGCAACAATGTGTGGAAAAACAATGTTGACCATATTTTTACAAAAATTATAAAAATAAAAAAATCGACATATGGTTGTACTTGTAATTTTCAGTCGTTTCAGAAAAAAATATAATGAGATTTCGAATTTGTTTAAAATAAATTGTTAACTGAATAAACAATGTAATTTTTTATGATTTTTTTTGTTATTATATTGAGAAATGCCAATTATGATTTTTAAAGAAAAAATATTCTCAACCAATCATTTAAATAATGGAAATATAAGAGTACCGGAGGTGGGGACTTTTTTATTGGAAATGTTCTCTTCTTCAAGAATCTATTTTCAGATTATCGCTATCGCTCATAGATTTGAGTTATTCCCAAAAACCTAAACCCCTTTTTTGGTTTGTGTTTTTTGTTAATAACAATTGCAATTTTTGTCAGCAGAAAAAAAAAGTCTTTCCCAGAATTACATCCCGAATCGAATGAGCTACTGCTCATATTTTTTGAAGACTTGCAACTATTTTTCGCAGGAAACTCACTTCTCGACTAGTCTAAATGGTATTGACAAACTTTTGAACAGCTGAAAGCTTTCTAATGTGTAGTCCAATAAACAGACCTTCAATTTTGCCTCCGACAGGCCTGGTAACTTGGTGACCAAATATTTGGAGCTTTATTCATCTTTTGAATGTGATTCCACGAATTGCTTCATCAACCCCAATTTAAATGAGGCAATACTTCAAAATAAATGGAAATAGACTTGGAAAATTAAATTTTAATTATAATTTTTGCATGAAAATCATCATTTTTCAAATGAAAAAGCCTACTAAAACACACTCGATCGTTTTTTCTTCCCTGTGAGACTCCTCTTGGTACATTTACGCTTATGAGTAGCATCTGGAGTGACTCTCTGACGCATCCAACACTAGTCATCCAACTAGTCATCCAACGTCTGTTATCATTGTAGTGCTCCATTTTCCCACTAACATTCTTCCATCTTTTTGATGTCCTGGTGGAATCATTCACTCACAGCTCTCCAATTTTCAGGGAAGTAGTCAATGTGGGATTGGAGAAAACTTTCAAACTCATCAGGCAACCTATATCTCTCAGCATTCGTCTCTTCAAATGCATTCCAATCTTTTTTCTGAGAATATGTCATTAGTCTAGTCGAGAAGTGAGTTTCCTGCGAAAAATTGTTCCAAGTCTCCAAAAAATATGTGAAGTAGCTTATTCAATTTGGGATGTGATTCTGAGGCAAAAATTCTTTTGTTTTTTTCTGCTGACGAAAATTGCAATTGTTATTAACAAAAAACAAAAACAAAAAAGATGGACTCAGTTTTTCGGAAATAACTCAAAAACTATGAGACACAACGATAACCGGGAAATAGATTATTCAAGAAGAGAACATTTCCAATAAAAAATTCCGTGTCTTAAGAGAGTACACCACATAAAATATTTCTTTAGAGTAATCAATATCAATTTAAAAATTTGAATAAATAATGGTGTGTTTTTTACTTATGAAAAAACAAAGTCTCGTTGGAAAAAAAATTTGGTTCATTTTTCGACAAGTTAGGCATTTGTTAATGGGTCCTAATTTTTCGGGCCTCGGTTTTCATAAAAAACGGCAAATTAATAATATCTCTAAAAATGTTTCGCTCCTTGGAGCCCTTCTTATATACAAGGTGTTATGTAATGAGTGTCCGATATTCCACAGGATGATTCCTCACTTATTTATAAGGTGAAAATTTCATGTAAACATGGGTCCGTTTCATTTTTAATATACAGGGTGTTAATTTTTTTTTTTATTTTGGGTTTTCGTAAATAATTTTCAAAATAATGTCGATATTTGGACGAAAATCGATATTTGGGGACTTTTAAATGAGAGAAATTTCAATTTAATCTTAGTTTGGCTCTCAATTGTAGGGGGCGCCGCCTACAGGTCTTTGTATCTTTTGGGGGGTACAACTTTGTCGCACATGTATGTATCACATTTTCTAGAAGAGAAATCGATTCCTCTATAATTTCTACGTAAAATGGTATGCTTTTCAAAAGTTGCATTTCTCATATTAAAAATCCCCAAATACCAATTTTCTTCCAAATATCGACATTATTTTTGAAATTATTTACGAAAAACCAAAATAAAAATAAATTTTTAACACCTTGTATATCAAAAATGAAAGCCTTGCGGACCCACGCTCATATGAACTTTTCACCTTATAAATAACTGAGGAATCGTCTGTAAAATATCGGACACTTATTACATATCACCCTGTATATACTTAACAAGATCCCCTTATGATAGTTTTTAAAACATATTTAATTTGTTTATTATAATTTTTTAAATTCAACAAAAAATAAAAAAATTATAAATTGTTTTTAAACAAATTTATTAGTTTAATATTTAAAAAATATATGTTTTGGCCATTATGTTATCTATAATGATTTTTTCAAAACAATAGTTTTCGTAAAAAAAATCTCATTGTTCATAATCGTTTTTTTAAGTTTCACTATTTAAATAAGTAGTTAGGAATTTTTTTTCTTCATCAATCATAATTGGCATTTCTTAATGGAATAATGGAAAAAAAAATTGTTTATTAAGTTAATTATTTGTTATAAACAAATTCCAAATCTCATTATATTTTTTTTTGAAACTACTAAAACTTACAAACAACTATATGCAACAATGTGTCGAAAAACAATGTTGACCGTTATTTTACAAAAATTATAAAAATAAATAAAAAATCGACATATGGTTGTATTTGTAATTTTCAGTAGTTTCAGAAAAAAAATATAATGAGATTTCGAATTTGTTTAAAACAAATTGTTTACTGAATAAACAATTGAATTTTTTATGATTTTTTTTGTTATTATATTGAGCAATGCCAATTATGATTTTTAAAGAAAAAACATTCTCAACCAATCATTTAAATAATGGAAATATAAGAGTACCGGAGGTGGGGACTTTTTTATCTTCTTCAAGAATCTATTTCCAGATTATCGCTATCACTCATGGATTTGAGTTATCTCAAAAAAACTAAACCCCTTTTTTGATTTGTGTTTTTTGTTAATAACAATTGCAATTTTTGTTAGCAGAAAAAAAAAGACTTCTTCAGAATTACATCCCGAATCGAATGAGCTACTGCTCATATTTTTTGGAGACTTGCAACTATTTTTCGCAGGAAACTCACTTCTCGACTAGTCTACATGGTATTGACAAACTTTTGAACAGCTGAAAGCTTTCCAATGTCTAGTCCAATAAACAGACCTTCAATTTTGCCTCCGACAGGCCTGGAAACTTGGTGACCAAATATTTGGAGCTTTATTCATCTTTTGAATGTGATTCCACGAATTGCTTCATCAACACCAATTTAAATGAGGCAATACTTCAAAATAAATGGAAATAGACTTGGAAAATTAAATTTTAAATATAATTTTTGCCTGATTTTTCAAATGAAATTAGCCTACTAAAACACACTCGATCGTTTTTTCTTCACTGTGAGACTCCTCTTGGTACATTTACGCTAATGAGTAGCATCTGGAGTGACTTTCTGAAGCATCCAACACTAGTCTGTTATCATTGTAACTTTTTTCCATCTTTTTGATGTCCTGGTGGAATCATTCACTCACAGCTCTCCAATTTTCAGGGAAGTAGTCAATGTGGGATTGGAGAAAACTTTCAAACTCATCAGGCAACCTATAGCTCACAGCATTCGCTTCTTTGAATGCATTCCAATCTTTTTTCTGAGAATATGTCATTAGTCTAGTCGAGAAGTGAGTTTCCTGCGAAAAATTGTTCCAAGTCACCAAAAAATATGTGAAGTAGCTTATTCAATTTGGGATGTGATTCTGAGGCAAAAATTCTTTTGTTTTTTTCTGCTGACGAAAATTGCAATTGTTATTAACAAAAAACAAAAACAAAAAAGAAGGACTCAGTTTTTCGGAAATAACTCAAAAACTATGAGACACAGCGATAACCGGGAAATAGATTATTCAAGAAGAGAACATTTCCAATAAAAAATTCCGTGCCTAAAGAGAGTACACCACATAAAATATTTTTTTAGAGTAATCAATATCAATTTAAAAATTTGAATAAAGAATGGTGTGTTTTTTACTTTTGAAAAAACAAAGTCCCGTTGGAAAAAAAAATTTGGTTTATTTTTCGACAAGTTAGGCATTTGTTAATGGGTCCTTATTTTTCGGGCCTCGGTTTTCATAAAAAACGGCACAATAAATAATATCTCTAAAAATATTTCGCTCTTTGGTGCCCTTCTTATATACAAGGTGTTATGTAATGAGTGTCCGATATTCCACAGGATGATTCCTCACTTATTTATAAGGTGAAAAGTTCATATAAGCATGGGTCCGCAATGCCTTCATTTTTAATATACAAAGTGTTGAGAATTTATTTTTATTTTGGGGTTTCGTGAATAATTTCCAAAATAATGTCGATATTTGGACGAAAATTGGTATTTAGTTTGGCCCCTAATTGTAGGGGGCGCCGCCTACAGGTCTTTGTCTTTTTTGGGGAGTCACAACTTTGTCGCACATGTATGTATCACATTTTCGAAAGAATAAATCGACCCCTCTATCATTTTTACGTGGAAAAGGTATGATTTTCGAAAGTCGCTACAAGCAGCCGTTTTCGAGATATTTTGATTTACATTATTCGATGCACGTGTTTGTCAAAAAGTGAAACAATTTTGAAAACTGTTTTTTTATTCAACGAAGAAACATTTCTAATGCTAATTTTTCAATCAACAATAAACAACGGAACACTAGTTATAAATCTAAATCAAAATCACAATAAATGTTTGAAATGTCCAGTTCTTGCCTGTATGCACGCATCCAATCTTCTCATTGATTCGCGCACTCTTTGAAAAATTCCTGGAGTATTTTGAATCGTTCTACAAGAATTAATTATTCGATTACTTAATTCTTCTTCATTTTGTGTGGGTGTCTGGTGAAATAAGGATGTAAGATATCCCCACAGGAAAAAATTTGAACTGGAGAGGTCTGGTGACGTAGGGGGCCATGGTTGAGGCCTTCTCCGACATATCCAACGGTTGCCGAAAGTTTGATCTGAAAATTCTCGCGCTTGGATGCTAAAATGTACCCAAACCAAACCAAAACCAAAATATATTTATTTTACAAATCGTTTCACAATAAAAACCTTATCTACTATATACAAATTTACAATACAACAGTTCTTCTTGTTTGTCCTCTTCGAGATGGGTAGGGAGAGGAAAGGAACTGTTAGATCACCCACTTGCCCTCCCAAGGGGGCGAAGGGGTGGTCTCTGCTGGTGTTAGCAGTTGTGTCAGTTATACCAGAATGGTCTTTTATCGGTAATGGTTAGTTGAAGACACCTCCTGCATGAGCTTATGTGTCTTTATGCTTTTGCTTTGTTCTTCAAAAATTCTAGCTTTTATCATCAATAGGGTGTTTTTATTTAGTGCCTTCATGACTGGAAAAATTCTTTAATTAAAAAACCAGTTTCTAATAATTCACATGTGTCCCTATGTGGGTTTAACTCGTTGAAACATGATTACTTTTCTAGTCGATCAATTCATTGTACAATATTGTTTTTTCAAAAATCACACCGTGTTTACGGTGGTGGTTTGCTCTTATGTTGGTAATTACCGCCGTGAGCGGACTTTTAGGGGTGTGATACCTGTAGAATCTTTCAGATAGTTTCAGGATAAAGTCAGACAGTTTTTCTACTTCGGCCAGTTCACGCAGATCATCCAGCCGAATGTATCTATTACTATTAGTAACGATGCGAAGTGCTTTATTCTGCAGCCTTTCGAGTCTCGATATTTGAGTTTTCGATGCGCTGCAGAACACTGGGCAGGCGTATGTCATCGCAGGTCTTATTATCTGTTTATAGATCCTTACTTTATTGTTTAGAGATAAGTTAGAGTTGCGTGCAATGAGGGGATACGTTCGCTTAATTGCGGCCGCCCCCCTCTGCAACGCTAACGTTACATGTTTATGCAAGGTCATACGCCTGTCCAGATCCACCCCCAGGTATCTCACTGAGGGCTTCTCCGTCACAATGCTATTTTCAACCCTTAATTTCCCGAGGATCTTCACGTTGGTTCGTTTCCTCGTGAAATTAACGACCTCTGTTTTATTCGAATTAAGCTTTATCTTGTTCTTCGCTATATAGGGTATGATCAGCCGATCCAGATGAATCTGGAGCTGTTTTGCAGCCACTTCGCTATAGAACGAGTGGGCATAGACCGCGGTATCATCCGCGAACATAGCGGTACTCGTTCGAGCGAAGGTCGGGAAATCATGTGTATATAGCGAATACAGGATTGGCGACAAAGAAGACCCCTGCGGGACCCCCGTTCCAACCGCATGCTCTGGCGAACTTGTGCCGTTCACATTAACCCTAAAAGTCCGCCCCGTAAGGTAGGATTCTATAATTTTGACTAGGTAAAAAGGCATGCGTGCCTCTGCCATTTTTGTGATTAATCCTTCTGTCCAGACAGTGTCGAACGCTTTCTGCATGTCCAACAGGACCATAACCGTGTTGTGGTCTCTGTGGAAGGCTTCCTTCACCCCGTGAACAACTCGGGCTACTTGGGATGTCGTTGAGTGACCTCCTCTGAACCCGAATTGCTCAGGCGGGATAATTTTCAGCTCTTCTTCAAATTCCACAACACGTTTCAGTATTATCTTCTCCACCACTTTGGCCACCACACTGAGAAGCGAGATGGGCCTGTAGCTTTCTTCTGAACCAGTGGTTTCCTTTTTTTCCCGGTTTTAACAAGGGAATTTTCTGCTTTTTTAAACAACCTGTAGTGTTGCCACTTTAGGATTGCGTTAATTATGTATAGCAACTGAACCAGTGGTTTCCTCGGCAGGTTTTTAAGCAGGATGGCGTCCAACTTATCAATACCTGGCGCTTTATTCCGGGGTAACTTTCTGATCACCCCCAGAACCTCCTCGTAGCTTGCTAGGACTCCTTGGAGCTCTGCGGGTGCCAGAATCACCGCTGGTGTGTTTTTAATGTTATTTGCCACATTCGTGATTCTCGTGTGTTCTATTGAGTTATCCGCTTCTATAACGTGTACATTGCTGAAATATTCCCCGAATAAATCAGCTTTTTCCTGCGGCTCTGCCACCGATCGCCCGGGGCCGCTCACCATGGCTGGTATGGGCTCTCTATGTCTTTGGACCCTTTTGGTCATATCCCATAGTGCGTGGTCCCTGACGTTGAGGTTTTCGAGTTTGCGATTCCACACCTCATTTGTATTCGCATTAATGAGCTCAGTTACCTCCACCCCAAGCTGCATAAAGTTATCTTTATGCACCGGGTTTCTGGTAACTTGCCATTTCTTGCGTTCGTGATTTTTTATTCTAATTAGGTTTTTAATGTGCTGCGGAATCGCAAACTTTTCGCCCCTCACAACTATCTTCTTGGTGGTTTTGTCTCTGGCTATTTGTAACAACTTAATGAACTTTTTTGTTTCAAATTCGATTTCGTCCTTCGCAATATTTGTGTTTAAGAACGTTATTCTGTTCAAGATAGCTCTGAATTCCTTCCAGTTACAATTATAATAATCGTATCTAGTTCTTTCTGTACGTTTATATTTCTCTTGATTAATATAAAATGTAACTGGAACGTGGTCAGAGGTCATCTCATTCACAGCAGTGAGTTCGCTCATATCCACGATATTTTTCTGAACCACCAAGTCGATGGTTGTCGGCGACATTCCGTTAAAAGGAAAGTGAGTAGGTTCTTTACTCCTCTCTATTATCACCTCATTATTCGTTGAATATTTCAGCAATGTCAATCCGTTTGCATTGTTTTTTGTTGGACTGCCATTCCACTCGTTATGCCTGGCGTTGAAATCACCGGCCAGAATTTCCTTGTTGGCAACACTAACCAGACTGTCTAAATCTCTGTCTGTGAATCTGCCCTCCGGGGGGCAGTATATCGAGAAGAGACATGTTCCGTCATTGAATCTGATTCCCGTATGCTCTATTCTGGAATTTTGTTGCGGAATTTCGGTAAACGGTATTCCATTCCTGATCAAGATGGCTACTCCCCCCGCGGCTCTCTCGCCTCCCGGTCTATCGGCCCTAACGGTGGTGAATCCCCTGAATTTTAAATTATGGTCCTGTCGGAGTTTTGTCTCGGACAGAAGCATTATATCTACTAAATGTTCATGAATGAAGTTGCTGAGAAGCGCAAACTTCCCAGCAACTCCATTCGCATTAAACATACATGCTTGGATGCTAAAATGTACCAGGGCACTGTCATGCATAAACCACATTTCATTTCGTAGTCTAAGCGGTACATATCTCAGTAAAATAGGCAAATCTTCTTCAAGAAAATGACGATATCTCTCTCCGTTCCATCTTCCTGGAATTAAGAGTGGTCTTATAAAATAATGTCCAAGGATTCCTGCCCACACGTTAAGAGAGAACTGTTCTTGGAAGTGTGATTCCTATATGGCATGGGGGTTTTCCTCTGACAACAAATTATTGTTGTGAAAATTGCGTATAGCGTTGCGTTAGGAATTTGCTTCGTCGGTAAACAGGATTTGATTTTCAGATAAAGGATTTTGAATAAGGCATTGGAGAAACCAACGACAGAAGTTGATACGTAAGTAGTGCCTCAACTCTTTGAATATGGTAGGGATATAACAAATTATCAATTGAAATTTTCGATACCAGAATTTGAGAAATGTTCAACGACAGCGCTATTTTTCTGGGTGTTCTGCTACTAGATTAAGAACTGCTTCCTCAGTTGCTGGGGATATTACCGTTTGATGTGCACCCGACAGATGACTAGCTTTCTCAAACCTTCTGGTTTCCCTTAACCGAAAGTGAACTTAAAAACATTTTTGAAGTAGGAGTTGTGTGGTTCGGATAACGCTCCTGATACGAACGTCTAGCCTCATATGAATTTCCGTTAGCAAGTCCGTATGTAAAATGTATATCAGCATACTCTGCATTGGTGAAGTTTACCATTTTTTAACAAATAATCACAATAATAATAAATAAAACTGTTTAACTATGCGTCGAGATATTATTATTGACATGACAGCACAAATAAAACATTGGAATAAACTTACTTACTTGATACTTTCATTTTCAGAGAGTTCGCGAATCAATGAAAAGAAGATTGGATGCATCGATTAATTCAAATCAAAATATCGTGAAAACGGCTGCTTGTAGCGACTTTTGAAAAGCATACTTTTTCAACGTAAAAATGATAGGGGTATCGATTTTCGTTCTAGGAAATGTGATACATACATGCACGACAAAGTTGTGACTCCCCAAAAGAGACAAAGACGTGTAGGCGGCACCCCCTATAAATATGGGCCAAACTAAGATCAAATTTGCAATTCTCATATTAAAAATTCCCAAATACCAATTTTTTTCCAAATATCGACATTATTTTTGAAATTATTTACGAAAAACCAAAATAAAAATTAATTTTTAACACCTTGTATATCAAAAATGAAAGCCTTGCGGACACACGCTTATATGAACTTTTCAGCTTATAAATAACTGAGGAATTGTCTGTAAAATATCGGGCACTTATTACATAACACCCTGTATATACTTAACAAGATCGCTTTATAAAAGTTTTTAAAACATATTTAATTTTTTTATTATAATACTATAACTCAACAAAAAACAAAAAATAAAAAACTGTTTTTTTCTATCCATATGTTCTGCTATTGCTGTTTTTGCATTAAACGAAGGCATTCAATAACATTCGAATAACACTTTTCAGAACATTTGTTTATAAATTATTCGTAAACAAATTAATTAGTTTAACATAAAAAAAAAAATATTTTGTCCATTCTGTTATCTAGAGAATATAATGATTTTTTTCAAACAATATTTTTCTTAAAAAAAATTCTTATTGTTCATAATAGATTCATTTAAATAAATAGTATGGAATTTTTTTTCTTCATAAAACATAATTGGAATTTCTTAATAAAATAATGAAAAAATAAAAATAATATAAAAAATTTAATTGTTTATTAAGTTGACAATTTGTTATAAACAAATTCCAAATCTCATTATTTTTTTTTAAACCACCAAAAATTACAAAAACAACCCTATGCAACAATGTGTCGATAAAAAAATCAACTGTTATTTTACAAAAATCTATACAAATTATTGAAAAAAAATTCGACATATGGTTGTATTTGTAATTTTCAGTGGTTTTAGAAACAAAATATAATGAGATTCCGAATTTGTTTAAAACAAATTGTTGGCTGAATAAACAATTGAATTTTTAATGATTTGTTTTGTTGTTAGGTATATTGAGAAATGCCAATTATTATTTTAAAATTCTTTACCAATTGCTTATTCCGGGGGTTTTAATGTTAGTTTGAACAAGAAAACAATGAATTCCCCAGTTAACTTCTTTATTTTATAACGCAGTGTTTACAAGGAACATTCGATTGGGACTGCTGTTTCCAACAATTGCAGGTGTGGAAACAACGACCTGTATAAAAAGTCTACCTAAGAAATACATAAAGGTGCGCGGTACAGTCGGGAAAGAAAACATATTGGAATTAAATACACTACACTAATCATTTAAATAATGGAAATATAAGAGTACCGTAGGTGAGAATTTTTTCATTGGAAATGTTCTCTTCTTTAAGAATCTATTTTCCGATTATCGCTGTCGCTCATAGTTTTTGAGTAATTCCCAAAAAACTGAACCCATTTTTTGTTTTTTTTTGTTAATAACAATTGCAATTTTTGTCTGCAGAAAAAACAAAGTCTTTCTCAGAATCACATCCCGAATCGAATGAGCTACTGCTCATATTTTTTGGAGACTTGGAACAATTTTCCGCAGGAAACTCACTTCTCGACTAGTCTACATGGTATTGACAAACTTTTGAACAGCTGAAAGCTTTCTAATGCCTAGTCCAATAAACAGACCTTCAATTTTGCCTCCGACAGGCCCGGAAACTTGGTGACCAAAAATTTGAAGCTTTATTCATCTTTTGAATGTGATTTCAAGAATTGCTCCATCAACCCCAATTCTTAAACGACGAACAAAAGGAGTCGACGAGTACATTTTTTTATATATGACCACGTATAACTTTTTACAGACTTTTCCGATTTTAATTATTGTTTTTTCAATGGATAGGGTATACCTCGGAGTTGGTTACATTTGGATTTGAAAGAAAGATCCACTTCTGAGGGTAGGAAAATGGGGGATTATTGTTGATTCACCCACTGAATTTTTATTCTTTCTTTATCGACTAGGATCTGCTTCAAAGTTGGTTCCATTTGAATTTGAAAAATGCCCTTAGGGTAGAAAAATAGGGGATGATTTATTGATTTCACACTTGTGAACCGATTCTCTTGAAACTTGGCACACATACGTAGTTCTGTTGAAACTACAACATAACGGAGGTCCGGAATTAATTTGATGGTGGAGACGAAAGACAGTCGAAGGATCTTCTCAACGGTTCACAGCAGCTACAACTCGTGTTTGGGATAATATGTACATATCTTCTTCTTCTTCCTGATTTTATGGCCCTTGCTCCCTATTGGTGCATTCAGCCAGGTCATATCATGGGGCTACTACTTGGTCTGATTTCCATCATTTCGTAGCCCTTGTATCTTCCACTTTTCTACTCTCGTTTTTTTTTCATTCTTTCTCATATATGTTTTTGTGCTAAAAGGTTAGTTATACAAAGTTCACTACAAAGGATATACAACTCTTCTCGCTTCGGGGCAGCAGCGAAGCATTTCACACCCTAAAACTGCCTTGGACAACAAGCACCCAGGATAGGATAAAAATACAGTAGGGATTGGAATTTTTTTTTTTTTTTATTTTTTTTAGTAAGTTTGTTTATATTTTTTTATGTTTTTCAGTTTTTTTCCGAAATTACTATATATTTACATATATACACATATTCATGTATATTTTATTGACCTTTATATTTTGAAGTTTTTTTTTTATTATTATTTTTTTTTTTAATTATTCATGTTTTTTTTTCAATTTTGATTCATTTTTCCTTCCCCATTATTTTTTTTTTTATTTTACATTATTTCTACACTTTCGTATAGATTATTTCTACAATTTTTTCAACTATCTATTATAATTATAATTTTATTTTATTATAGTTCAAGAATTTCATTATAACATTACTAATTCTCGTACTATTATGTCTCAATATAACCGGGGAATTGAACGGACCTGGGACACCTTTATTAATTATTTCCCTATATAAATCAAGCTGAGGTATCTGATTGATGGGACATTCAAAAAGTATGTGTTCTAGAGTTTCTTCCCTACCACACTCACAGTTTGGATTTTCTTTTATGCCTATTCGGAATAAATGTTGATTATTTAAACAATGTCCTGTTTTCATTCTAATAACCGTGGTGATGTGTCTTCTATCCATAAAGGCATATCTTTTATACCATGTTTCAATTGGATAAGTTTCATGTATTTTCCCATAAGTCTTTCCTTTATTTTGTATATCTTTTTCCCATTTTTTAAAATATTCCCCTAATATTTCACTTTTTACTATAGGTATAATCGAATTTTTGTCCACTTTAATGTCCATGGGTACCCCCAATGTTGTCCCAGTTTTTGCTAGTATATCAACTTGGTCGTTTCCCACTTTGTTAGAATGTCCTGGTATCGAGGCAAATTCAAATACAATCCCATTCATTTCTGCTAAGTAACTTATTTGTTTAATTTTAAGAGTTATGTAATCACTGTTGGCTTCCCTTTTATTTCCCCTTATTTTATCTAAAGCGCTTTTTGAATCTGTTAATATTAAATTTTTCTACAAATTTTTCTCTAGACATACTGTCATTCCTTCATGTATCGCTATCATTTCTGCATCACATATATTTGTAATATCATGTAACCTTGATATGAATGAATATTCCCCATTGTTCATCATTACTGCAAACCCCACTTTCCCATATTTTTTTGACCCATCTGTATATACTAAATTATACTCATTTATATATTTCTCAATTACACTTTGGAATTTTATTTTATTTCCTAAATCCTTCTTTTCCAACTCTAAATCTATTACCTTAGGTTGATGAATATACACTTGATATTCAAAACTACAAAAAGGACTCAACACATCTTGATATATATATTGTTTATAAGGTAAAACATATTCTAACGCTTCTACTAAATAAGGCTTATTATTATTTCTGCCATATCCCTTCCCTGTTTTAACTATTTGTCTTAAACTTTCTATTACTTTTATAATCGGTGAATTATTATCGTCTATTCTTTTAATTATGAATTTAATAGCTAATATCTTTCTTCTATACTCAAGATCAATTTCTCCCGTTTCAGCCAACAATGCATTAATCGGAGTGGATCTCATACATCCATAAATTATCCTCAGAGCTTGATATTGTACTTTATTAATTTTATTTATGTTTTTCATAGGAGATGGTTTTATTAAAATGGTCCCAAATTCCAGATGTGATTTTATTATCCCATTATAAATCATTAACATGCTTTTGGGATCCGCTCCCCACCACACTCTACAGAAACACTTTATAACATTCATTCCTTTATTTGCTCTATTTGTTATGTTACTTATATGTAAGTCCCAACTCAAAATTGGGGTAATCATCACTCCCAAGTAATTTACTTTTTTTTCCCCTCAATTTGATTATTTCCTATCTTAATTATCCCCTTATTATTCAGTTCCTTTTCCTTTTTAAACGAAATGGTTCCACATTCTTCTATGGATAACTGAAAACCATGTTCTTCCATCCATTTATTGATCAATCTCAAATTTTTATTGATTTTTTCCTTCATATCTCCAATATTTTTCCCCTTTGTGAACAATAAAATATCATCCGCATATGAAATCATATCTATATCCTCTGTTGCTATATCAAATGAAGATCTTAAATATATGTTAAAAAGAATTGGGCTCGAGGGAGATCCCTGTACCAACCCTTTGGTTGTTACTCCCGGTCCATGCATATTTCCCTCTTCATCCGTTATGTAATTTTGCCTGTTATTTAAAATTTTAAAAATTACGTCAACCATGTTCCTTTCCACACCATATTCTACCAAGTATCCATATAATTTATTGATATTTACATTATCATATGCTGACTTTATGTCTAAAAATACTGCAACCACCATTTGTTTATCACTAAAAGCCATTTGAACATTGGTTACTAAAAAAGCTACACAAACTAATGTTCCTTTTTCTTTCCTAAAACCCATTTGATAATTTGACAAGATTTTTCTGTTTTCAATTTCTCAATCTACCCTATTTTTAATCATTTTTTCTAAGATTTTTAATCCACAGCATGCTAACGCAATCGGTCGATAGTTCATATGATCTTCAGGGTTTTTACTTCTTTTTAAAAAACCTCCTTCCATTCCCTGGGTAATTCTTCCCCATTTAAAATTTTGTTATATATATCTAACAATATCTGTATTACTATATCTGGAAGATGGGCAAACATGCTATACGTTATATCATCTATTCCAGGTGTTGTTTTTTGTTCTACATTGTGTAAAACCATTTCAAATTCCTCCCTATTAAAATCCATGATATCTTCATTATCACTTATTAGCCTGAATTCTGGATCTATATCACAAATTGACATTCTATCCAGTATTTTTCTTGCAATATTTATATCTGGCAATTTATTTTCTGCTCGTATATTATTCCTATCCGAAAATTTTCTCATGATTCCCCATACATATGAAATATTAGCCTCTCTGTTAAGAGTGGAACAAAAATATTGAAAACCTATCTTCTTTTTCCTCCTCAATATTTTTCTCGTTTGTGCTATAATTTTTTTTGCATGAATATAATTCTCTAAATTCGTGTTATTTTTAAAAATCCTTATTGCCATTTTTCGTTCTTTAACCTTTTGCTCACATTCTTCATCCCACCATGGATTCATAGATTTTTTTTTACATGTTTTGCTTCTTGGTATTGAAATTTCCGCACCCTCATTCATTATTTTTATTATATCATATTCATAATCATTCTCTTCTTTTATATTATTGTTAATATAATTGTAATATACATTCCATTCCGCCTTTCTATATATTCTTTTGTTCTCATTCTTATTTATAATTTTTATTTCTGTATTATTCACTCTACATATCGTTGGAAAGTGATCACTATTTCCACAGTCTTCCATTACCTCCCAGTTACATTTTAAACCTTATTCACTAGTAACTATTGTTAGATCTAGAATGCCTGGATTCTCATTTGGAGTATTGAATCTTGTTGGCGTCCCATCATTCATTATAACTAAATTTTTACTATCTAAAATATTTTTCAAATTTTTCCCGTTTCTATTTTCTCCCGTACTACCCCACATAGGATTGTGAGCATTTAGGTCTCCCATCCATATTATTTCCCCATTTAATTTCTCTATTATTTATTTTTTTCTCTACTGGTAATAAATTGTTTGGCGGATTATACATATTAATTATATTAACTCCATTTATTTTAATAATGATTATTTGACATTTTCTATCCAATAATTTTTCCTCTATATTAATACTGTTATATTTAATATTATACCTTATAAGTGTGGCTATTCCCCCAAATCCATCTTCTCTATCTTCCCTTACGATCTTATAATATTTTATATTAAAATGTACATCTTTTCTCAACCAAGTCTCATTTATAATTACAACATCCGGTTTTTGTTCTTCAATTAACTTGATCAAATTATCCCGATTACTTTTGATACTTCTAATGTTCCATTGTAAAATTTTTAATTCTGTCAACTCCAAACTACCACTCCTCTGTTGAGTCATAGTCCCTGATTCTATCGAAACCTATCATTGTTTCAAAAATATCTATAATTTTAATTTTCATATCATTTGAAGAGTCTGCAAACTTGGAACAAAAGTCCCTTATCTTATTTTCTACCTCACAAATATCTTTTGAGCAACTTTGCTCTCCAATTTTGTTTTCTGTTTCTTCCGATGTACTACTACCTCGCTCCCTGTTAATACCAGCTCCTGTATTACTTTGATACATTCTCCCATTTGGCCTCATTATGCCCTATTTTATCATACCCCTGTCCTCTCCTACTCTTTATTTTTTCTTTTGTTTGTGATTCTTTCACTACATTACTGAATGTTCTTTTTTTTAAATTATTTTTATTATTTGAATTATATACTTCTTTTCTTTGTTCTATATTTATAACGTTCTGTGTGTCTTTATTCCTAACTCTTAATTCAGGGAAATCACCTCCCCCCACTATAATCCTCTCCTCTTCAGGAAAGTTTAAACTTGCTTCATAGAAACTCACATTATCAATAGCCATCCTTTCTTTTATGTTTTCCTGCCTCAGATACTCTTTACAAATTCGGTCATTGGATTTATGTGTTGAGCTCTTACAATGATAACATTTAATTGTTTTACATATTTCATACTCTTCCTGCGTTTCGTGCTGTTCCCCACAACTGATGCATTTTTTTCCCCTACACCATTTTTTAACATGTCCAAATAATAGGCATTCAAAACATTTAGACTAGGAGGAATCGGCGCAGGAGTACCGAAAACTATTCCACCTCAATTTTTTTATGCGATCCTCTTCAAATTGCCCTACTGATTATACAAATGCATGTTGCCATGGGGCAACCCCGTGCCATATTGTTTAAACCGAAATTGTTTAAACAATTGCAAGGAATTGTTATTTTTCATATTCTTTTTTAAAATACATATAAAAAAGATTCCATGACTTTTCACGATAAAGTTAATATTTTTAGAAATATGAATTTTTAAAGGTTTAAAAAATCTCATATTTGGGTACTTTTGACCCATAAAAAATATATTAAAAAAAAAACGAAATATTTTTTTTTTTCAATTCTTTATACAATAGTTAATAACATTCTTAAAAGAGATTTAAAAAAATTTCATTGATTATACCTGTTTTTTAATTATAAATTTCGCGCGCTCACAAGTATGCATCGCTTACCTTTAAGTATCGCCGTCTCTCTCTGACTCATGCGCTGCATCGGCCTCTCTGTTTCCTGAATTAATATTTATCATTTATCTTAAAAACTATTAACTTTTTTAAGATTGTTAAGGAGAGCAATGTTATTAACAATTAAATTGTCTACAATTTGTTTTCGACAAATTTTTTTCTGGAATCAATTTTACAAACGTTATTTAAGCATGAATCGGAACATGTAATTAAAATAACTTTTTTATCAGTTTATATTACGTTTTTGTTATTAAAACAGAAAGTAATTACATTGAATAGCTTCTTCAAACGAAGGTTATAGATGTAGAAGTATGAAATAAAAAAACAAAATTTAAAAATAAGTATTTATTTATTATCAATATCATTTTCATATTCTTACAGTTTTTTTATATTCTTACAGTCTTCTGAATCACAACCATATAGAAGCATGCAACTAATATTTTTTTTTTTACGGTAACAAGCTTTGGTTGCACAGGATTTCTTACGATTACACGGTTTTTTAAGATCAAAACAATTGAACATCGATTTTTTTATTCGGGCGTCTGGTAGTTTACCAGACAAGTACCCTACAGTGAACAGCAACAACAATGCTTATTATCAATGATACCCAACACCAGATGAATAATACATGTCTGAAGACGATAAATAAACACGAAACGTCGACAATTTTTTAAAATTTGGACCACTTTTATTGTCCTTGTTCCCGCTTTATACAAATCTCCAATGATAATAATATTTATTTACATTTAAAAAAAACATTCATTTAATAAATCATACATTGTTGCAAATGAAACGTAGTTGACTGAACACTTATTCCGAGGAAAATATATCGATGGAATTTGATAAGTTAGTTTAACAAATAATTATGAATACTTAATACAATATACTCAAGATAAGACTCAAGTTTGTTGAGAACAAATTGTAGAAAATTTCATTATTAATAACATTGCTTTCTTTAACAATCTTGATAAAGTTATTAGTTTTCAAGATAAATGATAAATAATAATTCAGGACACAGAGAGGTCGATGCAGCGCATGAGTCAGAGAGAGACGGCGATACTTAAAGGTAAGCGATGCATACTTGAGAGCGCGCGAAATTGATAATTAAAAAACAGGTATAATCAATGAAATTTTTTTAAATCTCTATTAAGAATGTTGTTTATTATTGTATAAAGAATGAAACAAAAAAAATTATTTCGATTTTTTTTTAATATATTTTTCATGGGTCAAAAGTACCCAAATATGAGATTTTTTTAACCTTTAAAAATTCATATCTCTAAAAATATTAACTTTATCGTGAAAAGTCATGAAAGCTTTTTCATTTGTATGATAATAAAGAATATAAAAAAAAATTGTCCGGTTGAAAAATAACAATTCCTTGCAATTGTTCAAACAATTTCGGTTTAAACAATATGGCACGGGGTTGCCCCATGGCAACATGCATTTGTATCATCAGTAGGGCAATTTGAAGAGGATCGCATAAAAAAATTGAGGTGGAATAGTTTTCGGTACTCATGCGCCGATTCCTCCTAGTCTAATTGGTTCACCGGTGGAACATAGGGAGTAACCAAATGCGTCATATAGCATAAATCAATTGACCTAGGTATTTCGATTCCTTCAAACGTTATCAAAATTGTTCCCGTAGGTGCAAATACGATATCTCCATTTGCATCTTTTTTTTCCATTCAACCTTCTCACCTCCCTTATTTTTAAATTACTTGTTATAATTTTTTTTATTTCTTCTTCCGAAAATACTGTATTTACATATTTTATAATTCCTTTACATACTACTTGATTAATAGGTATATATATTTTATATCCCTTTTCTAATAACTTTTGATTATCCACAAACCTGTTGGCTGTTACCCTATCATTGAACAAAACTACTATTTTATTATTCCCCCTTTTTTTAATACTTAATATATTATTTAAATTCAAATCAAATACTTCCTTTGCTATTTTTAATTCATTGAATCTCCCCATACTATTCTCAGATTTATCAGTTGGTTCTATGACCACCAAAAAAGGTGCCCTAGCTCCGTTTTTATAGTATATAGTTTCATCTTTTTCCGTTTGTTTTCCATTTTTTGTACTTTCAAGGTTTTCTATATTAATTATATCGTTATTCCCATGTATTGCTTTATTGTTACTCATTATCCTATTTACTTCTGCATCCGTACTATCTACCGAATTTGAATCCCCATTTTCATTCTCTAAACTTTTTTTTCTTTCTTGGGGGGTCTCTCCCCCCCCCGAGTCACTCATCTTTGCTTCGTATTAATCAATTATATATTTTTATAACTAACTAAGGATTAGATAGGTGATTCTCACAAAGGATATTGTTAGTAACGCACCTGCCTCCTCTCTTATGAAACTCTCAATTCGACACCAATTGCACACTTTCCACTCTTCACGAAGTTTACAGTTTGGATGTATAACTCAATATGTAATTGCATGTCCTGACTAACTGACTCACTGATGGACTGATATACGATCAACGCCCAGACCTCTGGTCTTGAGGTTTTGAAATTAGAGTCATGGAAATTAGTATTTGGGCTCTTCTTCGCGAATGAATTCAAATGTGATTCAGGGTTTTCGAAAATTCAATCCTGTAGGGGTAAAATGGGGGTTGAAAGTCTGTTTAGCAAGTTTACACTTGAGGTCATGAAAATTGGTATTTGAAGTCTTTGTTACAAATAGTAGGGATATCTGTTTCAGTGTTTCTGGAAATTCATCCCCCGAAGAGGTGGAATGGGGGTGAAACTTTGTAGTGTGGGATCCGTTAATCATCAACTTGGGGTCATAAAAATAAGTATTTGGGGTCTTTGTAAGGGATACAGAAATACAGGTTACAGTGTTTTTATGAATGCAACCCCTAGGGTGGTGAAAGTTTGTGTAAGGTTTCCGTTAGTTTGGAAGTTAGGGTCATAAAAATAGTTATTTGAGGTCTCATTACAAATAAAGAAATACTTGTTTCGGTTTTTTCTGAAATTCCGTCACCAAAGGGAACTTACAGAAAACAACGCCTCATAATGACGATGCATTAACAAAAATGCATAGATTAAGGCGTACCTAATAGAAACCACAAAATAAAATAATTAATGAAAAAACCTTTTTTTATTAATTAAATTTTGAAGACAAGCTGTTATTCAAATGCTGTGAAAAGATAAAAATAATTGCTTTTATGTGCGACGTAGGTTATTCCTTGAGTTGCAGATTCAAAAGCTTGTCCCTTTTGTATTCGAATTGAAAACTTTGCGTTGGAATAATGGTTCACATTGAATATGTGTCACGTCAATTTGATATAATATAACGAATAGTATTATCGGGAATAAAATACCTTTCACTGTGGTGGAAGAGTTTGGAAAAAGGATATACATTCATTGTGTTCATAAAGTGTGGAAACATTCCATTATCTTACGAGTTAATCATTTTCGGAGGTGAAGCTCGGACATGTCGATTTTGTATTTTAGTTTTTTACATTTTTTTCCCAAAAAATATTTTTTCCCCCACCACCTTACAACATATGACGTCATCGACATTATTTGTTATTGAAAGAAAATGTATTCAAATGAAAAATTTAAAGCTCGTATTTTTTTAGTTCAACCATTCTACATACGTCATATGTAACACTTCAAGTTACAGTGTATTGAGTATAAAGGAAACCAGTGTTCATATTTCTTAACATCCATTCAATTATTTATTTTGCGATGAAAATATCATAAGTAAGTAGTAAAAATAAACATATAACAAATTTACAACGAATGCTCGAACTGAGCTCCTTGGGTAAGTTGAAAATATCCAAGACGTCTGATGAATTCTGGGGTTACGTTTGACAACATCTCTGGTGTAATTCGTTGAATTTAAGTTCGAATTCTCTCTTTGAGGTCTTCCAAATTGGTGGGTCGATTTATGTACACTTCACTTTTCAAGTATCCCCATAGAAAAAAGTCCATGGGAGTTAAATCTGGAAACCTAGCAGGCCATTCAATCTGACCGCTTCGTCCAATTCAGCGATTGGGAAAGGTTTTATTGAGAAAATATCTGACCACTCGAGCATGTGGACCTGCTCCATCCTAACGGAACCAAATAGTAGAAACTATTCAACCAGGTTGATTAATGTCTGGAAATGTTACAGTTAAATATGGAACTACATACCTAAGTTTGTAATATTTCCAAATAATTTTCACCCGGCACAGTATGGTCCTACAATGGTATTCCTAAGAATCCCAGCCCACACAGTTACTTTTTGGGGCTATTCGGTATGAGCTTCCATCGTCCAATTGGGATTTTCTGTTGCCCAATAACGACAATTTTGCGTATTCACGGTACCGTTTATACAAAAAGTTGATTCGTCGGAAAATAAGACATTAAATTCAAAGCCATTATTTTCATTACACACTTCTTGCATAATTTCACAAAACTCCATGCGTCTATCAAAGTCGTCTCCATCAAGTTTATGTATAGGTTTAACTTTATATGGATGTAATTTAGCTTTTCTTAGAATTTTCTGCACAGCACCACGATAGATCTCATTGTTGTCAGATAAAGTTGTAATTGAACAATGAGAATTTTTTTCAATTCCAAGTAATACATTCAATTGAGTGTCTTCGGCAACGGTAGGCCTGCCACCCCTAGGCTCATCCCCAACAATGCCAATCTCATTGAATCAATTCATGTAATATTTTGCTTAACGTCAATTTGCTTATTGGTTCTCGGTCAGGATATTTTTCATTAAAGATGTTTCATACTTCTGCCATACTTCTTTTACGATCGCCGTAACCTGAGATCATCAAAACTTCTCTTCTATAATTTCTTTTAGGGTAATATTTTTCAGAAAGTTATTATTGAAGACTTATAATCGATATGCTACACAACAAATCAATTTAATTCTGACATATGCAATGGTAACTGAGAACTTATTGTGTGGTTGCTAAGGGCTTTCAGATGTTTTCATAGCCTACTCACGTTTGGCAGTATACTCGTACTAGCTACTGAGTAATTCTCAGGTTTTCATCGCAAAATGGACAATAACAAAAATGTTGAGAAATATGAACACTGGATTCCTTCATACTCAGTATACTTGGAGTGTTAGATATGACGTATGTGGTATGGTTGAACTCAGAAAAATATGGGCTTTCAAATTTTGATATAAAAATATACCCTTTCAATAAAAAAAATATCGATGACGTCATATCTTGTAAGGCGGTGGGGGAAAAATATTTTTTTCTCAAAGGTGGAACTCTACCTCCGAGAATGATCAACTCGTAAGATGATGGAGTGTTCCTACACTTCATGAACACACTGTATAGGTATTGTATTGCATGGTATGATGACAATTAAGTGTGATGGCACAGAAAACGACAACATTCAATGGAAAAAATATTGAGAAAAAAGAACAAAAAAATATGAATACATGAGATTGATGGCAACATATTCTGCTACCTCGATATTAATTGATTAATTGGATCGTTCTGAACCATGGAGCTTTTTCCTCACGTGACAAAAATATACAAATTAAACAATACAAATCTCCATATCCAATTACATTCGAAGTTGAAGAAAAAGCGAAAGGAACTTCGTGCATGACGGGGGTCCCCCGACCGCACACAATTTTTTTTCTCAAAATGTATTTTTTGTCAAATCGACACTTTTGCTAAAAAAAATTCCAATAATTTGGCATCCTGTGTTGAAAAATATTGAACTGGATTTCCTAGTTTGGTATTGGGGCTACAAATTAGATTTTTCAATAACTTTTTTTCGATGTATTCAAAGCGAAGCAAACTATCTAGGGGGAGATATGATGATAGTATAGTTTGTTATGAAAATTCAAGTTGTTAGTCTCGGAATGTATGTCTTCCATAGCACTACAATCGTGACAAAGCTCAAATCTAGATTTGTAAAAATTATGAGGGTGTCTAGGTGAATGTCGACTCGTCCGTAAACTCCTTCATCACCATACCATTGAAATAAATTCAGTGTTCAAAGTATCATGAAACAGGTTATGTCTGAAAGAGAATCAGTGGTAGAAGAATGAAATTTTTTGCTTTCCAGGTATAGGTACGTACTAAGGAAGGATTTCCCAGAATTCGAATAAAAAGCAGTTAAAGTTATTTCTTAAATAATAAGATTTTAAATGTACTGTTTCTTGACGAAGTTTGAACGAGAAACTAGGATAAGTTCATACATGAAGAATACATTAACTCAACGAACATTATGGTTGGCTAAACTGACGTCATTTTGACCTTCCAATAGGTCGGCCTTGAATTGAGCCTAGTTGAATTTTATGTCATACTTACGTCAGAAAACCAGTATTGGAAAAAAGTAATTTAGGAGTCGAAAATTGGAATGTCAAGACATTTAGCCTGATAGGTCAAATTGTCTCAATAAAGGTCGTTTTAATCGATTCATCACCGAAAATTAACTATGACGATTAAACAATTGGTAGTTGAAGGAAGAATTGGGATTTTTTTCAATTTACTCTCGTTAGCTCAATTTGATCAATTAGATCAAAGGTTATAACAAATTTAGTGTAGAGCGTGCTTCTCCAGCGCTGCACTCCAGAGACGCCGCCTCACATTTTTGCATGTGACCAAATAAATCTGCAGCTTCCAGTTTTTATTTGAAAAATCATATACTTTTTTATGGGCCGAGGATGGTCCTCGACGATTCGCTGTTGCGTTCAAATTAACACTGTTGCTCCTAGGTGGCGTATGGAGTTAGTAACAAGGCCTACCCAGAACACTATGAAAATGATACATAAAAAATACTCAACATGTGACTGGCCGAATGACGAAATGTCAAAGCCATTAAAAAAAAAAAAAAAAAAAAAATATCCTTTTTTATGTACAATTTTTCATTCTTGCAAGTAACACCATTATTTAATCATTTTTTCTGAATTTTCAAGATACAAAGTAATTTGGCAATTTATTTGTTAAATAATTAATTAAGCACACACTTTACGGTTGGTTACTTTTTACATGTTCCCAACATCATCACTAATGTACAGTAAAATGTTACTACAATCCGCCAACTTCTAGAAACTGAAATCTAATATTACTCCATTAGTATACGTAGAGCGTTAGGTGAGCACTAAACTTACCGATCAACTGTTCTCTCGTAGTCTATATCTCTCTTACATTCAAATATGATATTTTCGTTTCAATATAAAGTACATCAAAAGATAAACTTGTATTTCTATTTAAAATAAAAATCTTAAGGCAGAATTCTGAGCAGGAACTCATTTATAAAAATGGACTTTTTGTCAATTTACTAAAAAAACGTAATATTTTCGTATTTGATACAATTTACACTTATATTAACAAAGAAAAGAAATATTTAGTGCTGCGTACCTTGTTTGAGTTCGTAATATGAATATATGTTGGTTAAGTGAGCTTTTTTTTTGTATAAACGTTATCAAAGTTCATTTACAACAATTCTCACGGATTTTGGAGAAACATTTGTTTATTTTTTAGTTTTTGACAACATTTCATGATTAATTGAATCAAACCTTTTGGAAGAACAGAATACAAGCTTCAGACACCTCATGACACCTCGTTAGCTACTTTTTTCTTCTTTCATTTAAATTTTTGTTAGCTTAATTTGATCAATTAAACCAAAAGTTATAACAAATTAAATGAAGCGCGCTCGTGGCTACGTGCTCCTCGAGCGATGCACTTCAGTGTCGCCGCCTCACATGTTTGTAAGTTAGAAAAAAAATCTGCAGGTTACAGTTTATATTTCAATGAAAAACTTTATTTACCTTTTTTATGTAAAATCTTCCATTCTTTCGAATGACACTCACAGTTTTCCAAAAAAATTAAAAATAAAACAAGATATTCAATAAACAATGTCATTTTGCAACTTCTTTGTTGAATAATGAATTAAGCACACTTACGGTTGGTAACTTCTTATATGTTGTTCCCAACATCATCAAAAATGTACAGTTAAAAGTTACCGCGGTCCCCTAACTGTCTGAAGCTGAAATCTAATGTTGCTCCACTAAAGGTAGTGCTTGCATTTCTCAGGAACCACTAAAGAATGCTGATCGCACACACTTGTTGAATGTGTTTCATCAATCAAGTGAAATGAAGTAGACCGAAAACGATAAATTGATATCGGATCATTATAAGCTGATTTATTCAGAAATACAGAAGTTTGGTCTTCTTCACAATTTTAACTCCAGGATAGTTGTTTTTTAATTTTATTTCGACATATTGTTTTCAAAAATACTACATGAGCTTTATTAATTTTTCGAGAATACCAATGATTTTTAAATTATTATTTAATGATTCAGTATTATATATATATATAAATATATATGTTTCTTCGTAGATTTTTGCAGGTTTATTGTGATAAGATAGTTTCTCGGAATTCTGTCCGCGATCTGTGTTCTTCAAAAGGTCCGATTTCACGACGTTTCGGCAAATTCACATTTGCCATCATCAGGTGATGTCTAGAAATTCGATTGTTTCGAACTGGAAACTATCTCAATATATATATATATATATATATATATATATATATATATATATATATATATATATATATATATATATATATATATATATTGTTATGTTAAGAAAGACTAGTTATATGTTTCAAAAAATGAAAAATAAATAATAAAAAAAAAACACAAAACTAATAAATATTTAATAGTTTGTAGTTCATGAGATATTGGTTTTACATTTTTTGAGATTATATTTACTTTGTGAAGCCTCTGTATAACATTGATAGGTAAATATATGCAAATACTATAATGCAGTAATTTTTTTCATTTTCAAAATGATTCCAATAATATATATATTATATATATATATATATATATATTGTTTGAAATACAATAAAAATTATAGTTTTACAAAATTATTGTGGATTAAATGTGATCAACAAAATTATAATGTTGAAACATACAGTATATGAAATTGCATCTAACTCAAATAGCCAATGGGAGAACAAGAAACTTATGATGAAAATACCCAATCAGGGAACAGAGATGGGTTGATAGAAGATTTGAAATTGTGGAAAAGTAAGAACACAGAAATGTCAAAGATAATTATGATAAAATCTTGTATTTAGTTCATAAGAAATGTAAAATATGTTAGTTGATAAGTTTTCTCAAATAACACCAAATTAGTGAATGTGCGACAAGGAAGTGCGCGATTTTCAAAAATTCAAATAGAATGAAAGAACAGAAATTGTATCCAGGAAAAAAACAAAGCAAGGGGAAAAAAATTAAAAAAAAACTAAAGAAGGAAAAGTGAGGTTATATTCATAATATACTTCATTGTTTTTCATTATTTTCTATGAAAATTCGTCAGTTGCTCATAGTTTGAGTTATCTATCGCAGGCCAGGTCAATATAAGTTTTCCTGAATAAAGGAAATAATTGTTTTTGATAATCTCTGGTTTACTTTCCACAATGACATCCTGATCTTTCACCTATAAACACTGGACTTGAATAGTTCTATTGACATCAAGAAAGGCAGAGTGGCTCTGTTGCCAGTACCGACTCCTGGGGCATAGGCGTTCCAACTGAGTTTAGTCGTGGTGAGAAAGGAAATAAAAAACAGGGAGGAGAAAGAAATATATGAAATTCTAGAAAATCAATAGGGCAATGGTATCTAAGAATAATTTCAAAGGGAATTACAAAGAGAAAAAAAAATGAAAATTTCACAAATATTTAGTAAATTTGTTATGGTATTGGGTGAAAGGAATAATTTTACAAATTTCATTGAAATAAACCTCAAAACAAAACAACCTATAACATATAATAATAATTAGCTTCCAACGCGGAGCGAAGTAATGTGGGCAATTATTAAGTATAAGTATAAATAAAAATTATCATGTGCTTCCCAATCATAACAATATATATATATATATATATATATATATATATATATATATATATATATATTATATATATATATATATATATATATATATATATATATATATATATATATATATATATATATATATATATATATATATATATATATAAATTCAATTTGAGATTTTGGTAGGTAAGAATCTCAAATGAATATCCAAATGAAAATGAAAATGAAAATATTTTTCAGATGTAGTTCAACGTCTCGCGTTGTTGGCATAGAGTTGTACTAGATCAATTTTTATCGAAGATTTCTTCTGAAAGTTTTGCGAACTCGACGATCCTGTTTTCTCATATGATTTTATGAACAATTTATTCATAACCTAATAGAATTACTTTTTTGTCAGAAAATCCCATCAGCATTTGAATGTTTGTGTGCAATATTTCCAGGAATAAGCTATCCATTGAAGTAGTGACATGGGACACGAGAGATGTGTTAGGTTTGTAATAAAAGTTATAAAATATGAACAAATTCACTGATAGCAATGGCGAAAAACAAAAAGATTTTCCAATATGATTTCTGATAACTTTTTCAGGATTCATTTGTTCACCAGATTCAAAACTCAACTGATTTTTAATATTATTGTCGGATTTCGAGAGCTCTTCAATATCTGGAAACACACATTTCATAACATTTACCCTGACATCTTTTTTTCGTCGATGAAAACAACTAAAAGACATCAGTAGTCCCCATTTCAATATCTCGGACTATAATAAAGAGTAAAATTTTCAAGAAATGTTTTTTTTTCAGTCAAATATATTGTTTCTCAGAAACTAAGTAGAGACATATACTTATTGAAATTTCATTAATAAAATTCAATTTGGAATTATTCCAATGTACATAGAAAGTTTGTTTGAAGGTTGTAGACGATGTGTTAACTTGATTACTATCATTTCGGACGTCCATCGTCTTAATGTATTTAAAAGGTTTTCACGACGTTTCGAATGCTTGTATCTGCAATCGTCTTCAGGTGAATACTGACAAGTTTAGGTGCTACTTACCAATTTATCTGGCGGTCGGCGCAATGATGCGTGCAATTCTGCCATGTGCAGCGGTGCGTGTAATTTCGCGCGGTGTGGTGGTGCGTGTAGTTTCGCGCCTCTGCAGCCCGCCAGAAAGAGCAATCAGGGGTTTTCATACGTCGCATCTCAGACCCCAGATGGCATGTCAAAATAACGTTATCAAACTCCTTTTCAAGTGGAATCCATTTTATTTGCATTTTGACACCGTCCTTTTGAGCATTTCATGGAGAAAGCAATTGCCGAAAATTCAACCCCTAAATATATTTAACTTTTAAGTATTTCTAGCTGTCGATTTTCATAATAAAATCAACGGCTGTTAGTATGTTGTTTTCCGTATTGAAAATTTCATAACACTTAGAATAAAGAATCAAACAAATAATCGAATGATTTCTTGATACCATTCGATCGCCAGATATGTTTAGCCAACACCTCTCTTTCAAATCAATGACCAGACATTCTGAGATTCCCACTAGTTTTAGATCTCATCCAATTGAATGTAGGTACAAAGATTTGCATTTATATGCACCAATATATTTGATTGAATTAATGAGGCCTGTTGTGAGCCATGGTTCAATTTTTTCGGGGTATAGGACTTATTGGTTTTAGTACTTTTCATTATGCTTTCAGTAATTTTTTCTATGAGTATGTCGTAGCAGTGTTAAACATCATCGCTGGAAAATATATTTTGCCATTTTTTCTTTCGCAAAAGGTGGTTTTGTTTGTTATGATCGATAAAGTATTTTGTAATTCCATAGTTCGTTTATCTTTATGTTTTTCTTTTATGAGACAGGTCGAGTAGTGATCGGATAGATTTGTATCAATGACGTATGCATTGATATTCAATAGTTGTTCATTATTTCTGACAAAAATGTGATCAATAGTTGATCTAGAGATTTCAGTTTCTCTTGTTGTATTGATATAAGACATGTACCCATTTTCGTTAAGAATATTTATGTTATTATTCACATCAAGTTATTCTTCATTTTGTAAATTGATATTTATGTCACCCATAATAACGTTCATATAATTTTTGTTCAGACTCTCAAAATAATCATTAATATCATTTATGTAACTAATCATGTTTGTTGATGGAAGACGAAATGAAGCTGTAATGTTTATATTATATCTATCATTTTTTATAGAAAGTTTGAGTAAGTTGGTCTCAGTTATGGGAATAACATCTGCTTCCAGACAGCTTTTTGTATAGACCAAGACCATTTTGATTAAATTTTGAATTGTTGTAATGAGTTCTATAGTCTGATATTTCAAAGTCACTTACCCTATCCACAAGCCATATTTCAGAAAGAATTATATCAATTTTTTCTTTCACTGGTTCAATTTACACTAGTAGTTCTTGGAAGTTTTTACTTACATTCCTTATATTAAAATGTATTATGTTGACATTTGTTTCCTTCGAATTTTTTGGAAATGTATCTTCTATATATTCCAAGACCTCAGTTTGCACCTTTCCCTGTTCTAATTTATTCAATATGTTCAGCATGAGCTAAAGTGAGATTAGACGTAATTGTTCAGAGACTCCTATTTTACTAATTGATTTTTTGCATGAAGAGAAAAGAAAGACAGTTTCTATATTACAAACATATGTTGAAAAGGAAAATATTCTCAATTAAATATCAGATAGAAAGATTTTTCTGTGAATTAGAAGTAGTTGTTTTCTGTTAGACATTCACAAAAAATAACTTCATTTTAACGTGGATTTTTTATTCACAGAAAAATATTTCTATTCAATATTTAATTGAGAATGTTTTCTTTTTCAACATGAATACCCCACAAGAGATGGATGGAAGATAGCGACTGAAGTTTATGTTTAAGTCGCAGATGATTCCACATCTGATTTTATGAACATCCTGTTGATATTTTGAAACAAAACAAACATATGCTTATAATGATAATTGAGAACTGGATATGGCTTCCGAATCTTTTAAACATTTCACTGTTTCGAATTTATTGGTTATTTTAATAATCATTTCTCCATTTTCTGACCATACACTTCTGAAATCCGTTTTTTGGATCGCTTTATCCATGAGGGCCATTCTTGATGAAGTGAGATCTTCGTTTATCACGATTCCCGTTCCTTTCAACATTTTTTTGTTTGAAGAGATGTGTTGTTTCTTTATGTAATTTGTCAGTTTCAGGAATACACTTCTGAAGAGAAAAGAAAGACAGTTTCTTTATTACAAACATATGTTGAAAAGGGAGACATTCTCAATTAAATATTGAATAGAAAGATTTTTCTATGAATTGAAAAATCCACGATAAAAATGAAGTAATTTTTTGTGAATGTCCAACAGCAAACAACTACTACCCTGGCTAAAGCCACGCTGGACATTGATCTACATCTGACAGATATTCTGAGAGGACCTAACTCAAATGAAAAAAACTGAAATAAAAAATTTTTATTTTCATTCATATAGTTATTTGATTTTATATTCCAGTCTTAATTAAGAACCCATATAGATGAATGAGGCAGAGAAGAATGTTTTCCAAAAAGGAGTACTCACCAGAAATCATTTGTAACATTGACGCAAGAGAGGCATCGCATTCACTAGGTCTTCAAAACAATTTTGTCGACGAAAATCTATTTCACGCTTCCACGATCATCAGGAAGACCGGAGGAAATGGAAAACACATTTTCTAGAAGCAATATCATTTTGCAAAGATGGAAAAAAGTTATAAACATTTCTTCTGGAGAAACACTTTGAAAAACACGAATTTCAAAGTGTCTCTCCAAAAAAAATGTTTCTAACTTTTTTCCATCTTTGCAAAATGATATTTCTTCTAGAAAGTGTGTTTCCTATTTCTTCCGGTCTTCCTGATGATCGTGGGACCGTGAAATAGATTTTGGTTAGTTGAAAATGTAGTTCTATGTCCAGCGTGGCTTTAGCCGGAAAAGTAGTTGTTTTCTGTTAGACATTCACAAAAAATAACTTCATTTTTATGGTGGATTTTCATTTCACAGAAAAATCTTTCTATTCAATACTTAATTTAGAATGTTTCCCTTTTCAACATGAATACCCCACAAGAGGTTATCTTGATCGATGGAAGATAGTGACTAGAGTTTATCTTTCAGTCGCAGATGATTCCACATCTGATTTTATGAACATCCTGTTCATATTTTCAAACAAAACAAACATATGGTTATAATGATAGTTGGGAACTGGTTATATGGCTTCCGAATTTTTTAAACATTTCGCTGTTTCGATTTTATTAGTTATTTTAATGATCATTTCTCCATTTTCTGACCATACACTTCTGAAGTCCGTTTTTAGATCGCTTCATCCATGAGGGCCATATTCTTGATGAAGTAAGATCTTCCTTTATCACGATTCCCGTTCCTTTCAACATTTTTTTGTTTGAATAGATGTGTTGTTTCATTTTGCAAATTGTAGTTTCAGGAATACACTTCTGCTTTTTCCATCACACATCTTTTCAATTCTATAGCACATTTGAATGTCTTCATCAGTTAGATTTATTCCCATTGCTTGATTCATTATATCACTCACTTTTTGTTTTCACGAGCTTCTTCTTTTATATTGAATTCGCGAATGTTCTTTTTTCTTGATTGTTGTTCATAACACTTTTTGGGCAAGTTTCTCGTATTCATCCTGTAGGTTGGTGAATGATGATTCCATTTTTATTGTTGCGGATACGAGTTGTTTGTTTTGATTTTCTATTACTTTTTCTATTTCCAGTAATCGCTGTTCGTATTCGAAATTTTTTTGTTTACTTCCGATAAAACACAATTTGCCACTTTATCTGTGACATTTTTTAGGAATATCTCGTCTATGCATAGTTTTTTCATTGTAACGTTTATAGCTGCTTTCAATCCTTCGCCTTGCTCGCGTGTTAACACCATAATGATTTCTTCAGTGGGTCGAACTTTTTTTCGCCACTATGGCAAAAAAACTACTGGAAACTTTGCCCTTATTCGAAGTCAATTTATGATCTCAATTCGATGTATTTCTCTGCTATTTGATTTTTGAGTATGAGCCTGGCACATCGAGAATGGATTTATATATTTAGGAACATTGAAACATTTTTCGATTTATTGTCCTAATAAATATTTGTACTATGTCTAGATAAGCTGAAATATTCATGAATTTACCGTATAATCACAAAAACAAATCGCACTTTTAAGCATAGTGGTCATTAGATTCAAACTATAAGAGTTATGATAAGTAGGTATTCATTAAACAGTGCGGTCCATAGGTATGGAATAAATTCATTTTTGGCGTTATTATGTATTTGTTCGAAAAACCTGTAACAGGTCGATTTTTATTGTCAATTTGACAATTTACAGTATGAAAATATGACCCCCTTCTTGCACTCCCTCTGAATTAGGATCATCACCTCAAAAAATTTAAATGAGAAGGGGGATCGTGTGGCACCTTGTTCGAAAATAATTTCCATTCTCTGTTCAGCAATATTGAGTTTTCCAAATTTGGTGCAATTATACATGAGAAAATTCATTTTGAAAATGTAAAATTTAAATACTTCATGTAGAAGGAAGTAAATAATGTCACATAAAGTTTAGGAAGTATTTTTTAATTTATTTTACAATTAAATTAAATGTTCAAAATGACCACCATTCACTTCTTGACAATAAGCTAGTCGATCTTGGAATCATCGTACAACATTTTGTAGGACCACAGAGGTTATGTAGTTATTTTCTTCCGTTATCCTAACTTTCAAATCTGCAATATTGGTATATTGAAATATACTTTTGATTCTAAATAACCCCATAAGAAATAATCAGGTATTTTCTTATCTGTTTTGCTAAACTTCAGGAAAAGTCGTTCAAGACACCAAAAAATTATTCACAAAACCCACATGAATGATGTAATGTCAATATTGTAGACTACTGATATTTTGATATATAAGTTGCTGACACACGTCAGTGTATTGAAAAATATTTGTGTGTGTATTTGATTTAGCTATCGCTCAAACAATAGACATTTAAATTATGATTGGATGCGGTAATAAAACAAGAACTCAATACGGAGTTTGTGAAATGTTTAATAATAAATAAACACGTCTCACAGTGCAAAATAGAAACAAAATTCCGTTAAACTGGACATGTGAAATTTATTTAAAAATCAACTTGAAATGTTAAATTGGATGAGGAAAAAAAGTTAAATGTACTGTAAGCGATTGAGGAAAATCCGTATATGACAAGTAGACAACTTGCCGCCGATAATGATGTGAGTAAATCATCGATATTGAGAGGTTTACATAAAAAATACCATCCTTATAAAGTTCAGTTGGTTCAGGAGTTAAATGAGGATGATACTGATAGAAGGCAACAATTCTGTGAACTGATGATGGACAGAATGGAAGCAGATTTGCAGTTCATAAACAAAATTGATTTTTCTGATGAAGCTACTTTTCATTCCAATGGAACGGTTAATAGGCAAAACTGAAGTTTTTTCCAGTAGAGAAAATCCTCATTGGATGTGTGAGGCTCACACAATATCATAAAAAAGTAAACAGTTGGGCTGGTATCATTGAAAACAAAATTTTTGGCCCATATTTTCTGAAGGCTTAGTTAATGGTGAGGTTCATCTAGATTTTTTTATGAACATTTTAAAGCCTACATTAAAAAAAGTTTTTCCTGATGTTAATGATCCAAATGCAATAAATAGATCAATTTGATTCCAAGAAGACGGAGCTCCACCGCATTACAAACGTATTGTTAGATATTATTTGAACGAAGTTCTTCCCAATAGGTTGATTGGAAGACGTGGAACGATTAAATGACCGCCTAGATCCCCCGATTTGTCTCTTCTCGATTACTTCTCATGCGGTTATTGGAAATCAAAAGTATATTTTAATAGACCAGACAATATTGCAGATTCAAAAGTAAGGATAACGGAGGAAATTAACAAAATATCCACAGAAGTCCTACAAAATGTTGTACAAGGATCCAACATTTTTCAATTTCAAAATGAATTTTCTCAGTTATAATTGCACCAAATTGAAGAAACTCATTGCAGAACAAAGAATAAAAATCACTTTCGAATAAGGTACCACACGACCCCCTCTTATCATTCAAAATTTTTGAGGGGGTGCTCATAATTAGGAGGAGTGCACGAAGGGGGTAATATATTCATACTGTAAATTATCAAATTGACAATAGAAATCGACCTGTATTCGTTTTTTAACAAATACATTATAACGCTAAAAATGAATTTATTCCATACCTTTGTATCTTACTGTATTTATTTGTCAGTTGAAAAAATTTATTTTCAAGTTTTGCGATTGGGGAAAAAACAACAAAAATAACCAGCAAGTATACCGATGAATATTTTCCTAATGATATCAATTTCAAAATATTTATATACATTCCATCAATGGGGGTTGTGACATTGTTTGCAACTGTTAAGGATGACCTATGTTGCATATAATCAACATATCTAGAAATTTTACCGACTATTATTCCTCGTACTATTGAAGCGAAATTTTACACTGCCAGTGATAAATAATCAAACTTTTTGCAACACTATTTTCGGTATGCAAAGGTGTATCTTATCGGGCGCAGGTAAACGTACCACTGACTATACCTCACCATAGAAAGGCACCGGTTAACGTACCACCGACTAAAAAGGTTCTTAAAAAATACCCAGGGATTTGTGCACCAACAGTGAAGTTGGGAAAAAAAAACAACCTAGTACCTAACCTTTAAAACTGTAATTAGTTATGCAATGAACTATTTTGGCAATGATGTATTTAATAAAGTAAATTGCATATTATGTCAAATTGTTATTAATTTTTCCATAGCTATATCTTAAAAACTATTGCTTAAGGAGTAAATCTGAAATATAGATCCTGAAAATGTCTGAAAACTAACTACATGTATTAATCATTACATCAGTAAGTCTAGTTATCTGGGTAAACTCAAATAGGAGACACATTTGGCAGTCAATCTTTGGAATTTCATTTTTTGTAACTTTCTCACATAATTATGTCACTGTTTTAATTTTACTCCTGACAGAAGCGTCGTTAATTTTTGTTGGCGTTTGTAAACTTTGCCTTTTGACAATTTAAAATTCTTCCAAATTCTTCACAAAGATATATATTTATGGGTGAGTAGTGCAGAATGATTCGATTGATTTGGAATGAAATGATTTGCAAGCATTTGTAGTTCTTGTGACTGAAGGATTACAGTCTGTCCATAAATGTGGTATAAAATCAGAGTCTTCTTCAATGTGAGATTTCACAAAGTAATCACAATATTTTGTTCATTGCTCATTTTCTGGTCGAATTGACCACATGTATCCTACATCATTTGGGCTTAAATAGGAAAGCCCAAAAGTGTATTTTAGCCACTCCGCAATTTCTGACTCCTTATCTTTATAGTGATGTGTTAGGCCTAAACATTGAATTTTCCTACACCATCCTTGGTGAAGATGAAATCGGCAACCATTGATTTTTAATTCAGGCCAAACACATTGTGGTGCATTGTGTATAGCCTTCTCAAAATCTACAAATACATCTTTTGGCTGAAAATCTTTTGATATTTTATGTTTTAGCAAATTAACTAATTTTTGGTATGTAAACAAAACATATAATGCACGTAATATGCATTTTTATATCCGTCAATTGGGAAAAGTCGCACATAAAATTCAGTACAGTTGGTAAAAGTGCCATCAATATACAATTGAGAAATTTCACACATTTGGCGAATATTGGTTTCACACGAATACACTACAATATGTTCTTCCGCACTATTTAAAAAACTTTTTAATGTAAAATCAAACCGACGAAAAAATCAACTGAAAAGCAGAAAATCAAATAAACCTCCTTAGTTTTGATGATAATTGAGCTCCCAAACTGATGTGAGTAACTAATTTTGAGTCGGCGCCAAACAAACAATTATCGAAGATCATTATAGTACTTTGAAGAAGTAACCAAAACGCCGCTGTGCATTTCGCTGCCATCATTTTACGCTTAACCTAATTCAATTGCTAGTTTGTTTGGCGCCGACTCAAAATTAGTTACTCACATTAGTTTAGGAGCTCAATTATCATTGAGACTGAGACGGTTTGTTTTATTTTGCTTTTCAGTCGATTTTTTTACTTACATTAGTTCAGGTGTTCAGTTATTGAGACTAAGAAGGTTTATTTTATTTTTTACTTTTCAGTTTCGTATTTCGTCGGTTTGATTTTTTGGTAAATAGTTTTTATTTTTCAATTTTTTGTGGATGGAATCTACTAATCATTACCTACTTGTTTTTTGATTACTTCCAAAATACTTACCCACCTTACTTCAACTATTACCAGTTGAATAATATGATTATCTACCTTTACTATTTTTTGTAATATAAATTATTTTTGTTGTTCTGGTTAGTTCATTTCATTACTTTGTATATCATTCCATCCTCTCATATAATGATTGTGACGGATGTGAGAGAACAAAAATAATGACAATAGCGATCTGTCATTGTCAACTACATATGTGTGCCAATGTTCACAAGTGAAAAATCAATTATCTCCTATTTTTCTACGCGTATGGGTGGATAATTCTATTCGAAATCCAAATTTGATCAATAATGAGGTATACCCTATCTGAAAATCATCCAAATCGAAGAACCCAGTACAAAGTTATGCCTGATAGAATATATATATAATATTAATTTATTAACTTCAGGTACAATATATAAACATAGGCAGAAGTAGTGAATAAGTTAATAAACGAGAGAAGTCACATAAACTGTTTCCAGTTTGTGTGTGACTGTGAAAATTACAAACAGGAAGTAAAAATGTATCATGTAGTAAAATAATAAAATACAATATTAATATTTAACCAGGGTTTGCGAAACATAGATATACAATTTTATACACTTAATTAATATAAACATATATATGAACTGTTTGTTCTTCAAAATAAAATTACATTTACGATATAATAAAATGACAAATTTTTGGGAAGGTTGTTATGTCATAGGGGATATTTATATAAAAAACGGAAAAATGTTTGTGTTGGGATGATTAGGAATATAATAAATTACGTATCTCTGTACGAGGCAAGCTAGTGATGTAGTCATTTAATCTTCTTTTGATTTCATTTTGATTTTTTGAAATTTTTATGTGATTTGGTAGGTTATTGAATAGTTTAAGGCTCAGGTAGCTGTGGCTTTTTTGCCCTACAGCTTTATTCATGTAAGGTATTTTGAAATTATTTTGTTTATTTCGAGTGTTGTATTCGTGTTCTATTCTAGGATGTTTGTGTTTTGATTTGAAACATTTGATATTAGTATGTAAAAAGAAGAGCTGTACGGGATCAAATATATCCGTTTCGAGATAGAGAGCATCTGTTGGATGAGTTCTCTTTTTTTTGAAAATTATTTTAAGGATTCTTTTTTGTGTCACTATCAGTTTATTCATAGTAGTCTTTCCAGCTGATCCTCAAGTCAGTATCCCATAAGTAATATTCGTTTGAATGAGAGCGAAGTATAACGTTTTGAGTGTTTTGTTATCTAGCATATCTCGTAGGACTTTGAAACGATGCATAAGAAATTGCAGCTTTTTCATTACGTATATTATATGGGATTCCCATTTGAGCTTGTCATCTATAATAATGCCGAGATATTTGATCTGTTTTACAGATGTGATGGTGAAAGAATTTGACACATTAAGGGAAGTAAAAGATGGTGAGTAACGTGCAGAAGCATAAATTGGTAGGTAGTACGTTTTGCTGAAATTTATTGTGAGGAGTCTATGTGAAAACCAGTTTTTGATGTTTCCAAGATCCATCTCTACTTTATTTTTCAGGGAAATCCAGGTTGTCTCCTCATAAAAAATGGCTGTGTCATCAGCATATGTAAATATTTTTCCTGTTGTTGGAATTGAGAATAAGTCATTGAGGTAGATATTAAACAGAGTTGGGCCCAGAATGGTTCCCTGTGGGACACCATATTCTATTTTCTTGTAGTCGCTTTTGTGTTTTCCAATTTTCACGCATTGTTTTCTGTTAAGCAGGTAACTTTAGAACAGTTTCAGTGTGTTTCCTCTTTTACCTACATTTTCAAGTGATTTGAGGAGGTTAACGAACCAGAATTCAGAGGGTGAGTGATCAATATTCTTCATTTTGCTACCCTTAGGGGTAGATTTCACCTTTCAAATTCAAATGAGACCAACTTCGGAGTACACCCTATCCACTGAAGAATTATCGAAATCGGACGTCTCAGTAGAAAGTTAGGCGTAATCATACAAAAAAAAAATCATGGACTAGAGAACCTCTTTCTTTATTATTTCGTCGGTTAAAAAAATAAAAAGTCTTCACTTCGGCAAGTTTTTGGCTTGTATTTATTTTCTGATCCGCTAGCTACTCCTTCTCTGCTTTTTGTAAAGGTCTTGACAATACTTTTCGTCTGGAGTTACGAACATTTTTTCCAACATATTCTCTGTCTTTTGTCGTAAATGTAGTTGATTAATCGACTCCCAACTCACGTCGTATGATTTTTGAAGGCTTTTCTGCGCGATATCATTTCCATCTTTTTTTTGCAGCTTGTAGAAATAATATGACGATTTACTTTTGGTACATCTTCGTGATTATGATCATTTTCTATTCGCTCATTGCATGATCGGGTACTAGCACAGTAAAAACGTTTGCAGAGCACTTTTTCTTTCGCTTTATACACCGCCAAAATGTTTCACCACTTTTTAAAATCTTTTTATCTGCTGGCAGGAATACTTGGGCTTTTTGATTATCCGTCATTCCTAACAGCTACAATAATATTTTTGGTGGCACGATTACCTCCGCCGATCTCATCATTATCGCCCGTATGCACCGTTTGTCAATTCTAATTCTAGTTCCCCAATCCCATTTTTGTAATCTTTGGCCCGTAGCTATGCACCGTCAGCAGATCAAATAACCCAGATTGGAAATCTGACAACGTTGGTATCGCAAGAGATGATAAAACGTCAAAATTGTCAGTTTCGATTTTTCATTTTCAAAATGACTGGTGGTGAAAACACAAAAAGAATCCCTAATTTTTTCCCGGGAGAAAAGCAGAGTCTCATGAGGGTACTTTTTAAACATGATAATATCATCGAGGACAAAAAAACAAACAAAGTTTCCAATGATGATAAATCTCAAGCTTGGAAGCGAGTTACGGAAGAATTCAACAGCACTGCATCTATACTCTGCTATAGGACCGTCGAGAAGTTGAAAAGGCTCTCTGAAAATAAAAAAAAAGAATTGAGGAAGAATAATTGTCCATTGTGTCGAAATAATCACTCCTTTTGTAGACTCTGCGAGGAAAACCAAAGTTGATGATATCGAGGATATCTAGGTCATCATCAATGAATATTTTGTCCTCCATTTTATCCCAAAATAATGAAAAATTTGCAAAAAAACTCAACACTCGAAAAATCGGTGTCAAAATAAAATAGACGTCATTCGCTAAACCACGCTTCGTTGACCGATTAGAAAATCTGAAGCTTAAACCAGATTTTTCTTGCGGTGCATAATAAACAATAATCTAATCCAGGTTTCCGTTACTAATCCGCGAAATTAGCCTACGGTGCATACGGGCGTATATAATCTGGATACTCAGAAAACTTTATTTCCATTTTATGGCTTTCTAAAACAGTTTCATATTTTTCTGAGAAGGATTCGAAATATCACATGTAATAAACGAATCTCTTTATAAAGAGTAGACAGTTTTAGCACTTATTTTGTTCCCAAAATTGTAGTTTAGTGAATGGTATTTTATATTGAAGATAGGTCGTTTTTAGTTTGAATCAGCTGAGAAGGAGGAGACTCATGTTATTTTCATCTTTATTTCGATGTGGACATTTGAGAAATAATAGAGTATTCGAAACACGAACGCTGAAAACTGTATACATAATTCTCAATTCATTCAAATTCGAGTTGTTATTGGTCCATAAAGTATTTTCAAAGAAAAAACATATCGCGAGTCCAAAAGAAGCATAGAACATACCTTAGCAATAATGCTTGTGTCGTAGTGTTCCATTCTTTCATTTGGGCATCTTTAATTGCTATTTTATACAGTGCGTGTTTTGAATAATAGTAATACTAATATTTTACTAATTATAAATAAATAAATATTGAGAAGTTGAATTCGAAGTTTACAATAAGAATAATTTTACATAAGTAGGATTGTTGAGAAATAATGGGAAAGATAAAATGAGAAAGGTTATGAAGTAGTCGAGGAGCATGTATCAATTGAACATATAATTCAGTGTATTGTTTCCGAGAATAAAACTGTTAATATTGCATATTGTATAGTTCAGGTCCAAAATAGAATATAAATCTCTGTGTATGACTTTTTTTTAATTTGGGTATTCTGATGGATTGATTTTCAACAGATCTTGTTTGTTTATCATTTTTTTTTTATAATTTTGGTTGTTCTTGAACATCCACTGGAGACATTGATAGGTATATAGACCCCTGACATTCAAGATCTCAGTATCTTCATATAGTTGGTGTGTTGAGAATAAACTGGGTTTCTTCAATAGTATCTTAATTGAGGTGTTCTGTGTTGTTTGGAGTCGACCAAGTGTTCTATTGAACATTCCATCCCAAGCAGTTATACAATAACTCAAGACAGACTCTGCTAGAGATTTATATAACATAAGGTTTCTTTTATTCAGAATATCTCGTTATTCATTGAAGGTTTTAATTAGCATTCCCAGTCTTTTCACCACGTAGTCAGAGTGAGCATCCCATTTCGAATGCTGGTCTACCATAACACCTAGGTTTTTTATCTTTGTCAACCTTTCTATCAAGGGACAGGAGCAATTTTGTGATTCACACCCTGTTTGATGTATACTCGATGTATTTTTTTCTGGCTGGTTATTTTGTATTAAAGTGAAAGTTAGAAATTTTGTTTTATTGGTATTGGGACTTAGAAGGTTATGATTTAAGCATAGCCTTAGATTGCATAGTACCTTTTGTGAATCTTTGTATACGTTTTCCCATGACTCCCCTATAATAACGATGGCAGTGTCATCTGCATATGGAATAAGATGCCCTTTGAAGTGTTGGATTTTACTTATACCATTTATATAAATGAGAAACAGAATCGGTCCTAGTACTGTTCCTTGGGGAACTCCCATCCTGACTTCTGTAGAACGACTGTATTGGTTGTCAACTTTTATTTTTTGAAATCTACTAGTTAAATGGTCCTCTAATGAAAGCACGTATAACGTATGTGAATAACTTGTTCAAGAGCTTGGTGTGTGCTACGGTATCGAAAGCTTTGGCAAGATCTAAGAAAATCGTCAAACATTTTCGAGAACTATCCAAGGCCATTACGATTTTTCAGTTGAGTCTAGTACAGCATTTTCAGTATTTGAGTTTTCCATGAAGCCGAATTGGAGTTGAGATATTACATGATTCTCACTAAAAAAATTGATTACCCTTTTTTTAAGTGTAAATTCAAATATTTTCGCGAAATTGTTTATTACCGAGATGGACTTATATTCTTCTACAAAATCATGTTTGCCAGCTTTGTATATAGAAGTCACAGAAAATTCTGTCCATTGATAAGGTAGTTTTCCTTATTTGTAAGTGAGGTTAATATTGTGGGCTAAAGGTTTTAACAAATATTTAGGTATATTTTTTATGTATATTGAGGATATTCCGTCGGGGCCTGGTGAACAGCTGTTTCTGAGTTTTGATATCATTTCAATTATTTCATTCTGCGTTACTGGTTTTAGAAATATTGTTGATTGTATGGATGGGTCTTTAAGGAAATCGCTGGGTAGGGATTCGAATTTGTCAATTTTTTCTGCCATATCAGAACTTATGCTGGCAAAATAATCATTGAAAACCTCTAATTTCTGATCTAGGTTCTTTACTGGCTCACCATTTTTGTTTTCTATTTGAATGTTGGAGATGGATTGTTTCGATTTTTTTAAATTTGTTACGTCTTTGATGGATCCCATGTTTTTTTTCTCACCCTCCATAGAGTTTTAAAATGATCAGTACGTTCAATTTATTTCTATATAGGTTGAATTCCTTTTTTTGCTCTATTGAAGGATTGAGTGTAATTTTTTTTAGTTTTTTTAAATGGATGTTATTAGCCCTGGGGTTATTCAAGATTTTATTTTGTGATATCTTTTACAGATTTGTTTTTTTGGCCAATTTTAAAATTTTTAAATAATATCATCCCAGTTTTCGCTATCAAGATATTTATTTAGTTCTATATAGTTGACTGTTTTCATTGAATAATACTGTGACATATATTTCTGTACTTTAGAATTTTTTCCAGATATCTCGGCATGAATATGTTCCATAAACAAATTACAGTTGTATTTTACTCTAGCGAATTCTCACCATGATATGACCATAAAATTACCAGAATCTAGCAATCTGTCGTTTATTAATTCATAGTGATAATGAGAATAAATGAATGCACTGCATTGGTATTTGATAAAATGCTCCTTGTCAAAATATGTGACGTTATATGACATTTTCCCTAGCAGAAGTATTTATTGTCAAATATTTTGAGTTGATCTTGCGATGTATATTACCGAAATGAATGGAATAAAAAAGGAAAAATAATAATTTTTCAATGATTTTTTTCCATTCTAAATAACATTGTTACGGAATCTTTTTTTGGAAATCACTAATCAGCCATACAGCAGAATTAGTGAAAAATGGTGCGAAGAACTTCTACTGAACTTACTCTACATACTTGAAAAAATATAAATTTTAGCCGGGCGGAACAAATTCCATCCAATCGTTGATTTTTCTATTCGACAACTTGTCGACAATTCATATGAAATTGTCACAACGGCATGCAACTATATCGACCAACCTCAGTTTTTGTTGTAACAGATACTTGTGAGCACACCCAAGACTTATCATTACAGAAATATTAATGAAAAATAAACTGCATTCATTTTTCTGCAATGATGAGTCTCGGGTGTGTTTACAAGTATCTGTTTCAACAAAACTGAGGATAGTCAATGTTTGAATTTTGGAAATCGTTTCTACGATATAGTTGCAAGCCGTTTTGTGACAATTTCATATGAATTGTCGATAAGTTGTCCAATTGACAAATTAACGATAGGATGGAATTTGTTCCCCCTGGCTAAAATTTATATTTTTCAACTATGTAGTGTTAATTCAGAGGCAAGTTCTTCCCACCATTTTCATAAATCAAATGATTCAAAGTGTTTGCCTTCATGTTTGTGGAACAAGAATTATTGAGTTTGTAGAATCAAAACAGTAAAAAAACTATCACTCATAACAGTGATGTAATTGAATTCACGAATATGATTCACAAGTGTTTGCCTTCATGTTTGTGGAACAAGAATTATTGAGTTTGTAGAATCAAAACAGTTATCATGAACTATTTAATGACGAGTTTCCCCCTCAGTGAGGATTCACTGGTAATTACTAGAATCAAATAAAATTGTATTAGGTACATGTTGTACAATTTATGAAACAAGCACTAGTATTTCCCATTGTAGATGCCGAAATATCTTCTATCAACCTTTTCTAGAGCAGTACTTTTATTGAATTGAATTATCTCTTTCATGTAACTATTAATTTGCCATTCTCTTGTATATTTCCTCTGATTCCCACTCATTTTTTTGAAGATATGAAACTTTTCTTGTATGTGTATAAATAACAATAGCTTCTTTTTCCAGGCTATTCCCTTCAATGGAGGAGCGAACTCTACGTATGCGCCTGTTAGAAGCTATTTTGCCCCCCAAGATAATAACTTCCCCACGAGTATGTACCGATTCACTTGTCCCCAGAGTATCTCGGGATATGCAGCAATTAGAAACGAGCCAGGTTCAGTTGCGAGAAGATTTACAAATGGTGAGATATCGAATGATATCAATGTCTGTCCCCAATTGATTCCTCCCAGTAGTACGTCGACAGAAACAGGACTCGATATAGTTCCACAAATATCTCCTCTGAGCATATATGACTTTGTTGATAATAATGACTTTACTCCTCTCGAATTCGAGAACCATATTCTGACTAAAATTATTCCACCACTAAATTATCTCCCACATCTGCAATTTGAGGGCTTCATCTGTCCCCAAGGAAATGTAAATACACACAAACTCACAATGGATGATTTGGTGGAAGATGTTCTCTCTGATGAGAGAGCGAGAGTGAATAAGATCAAAGAAGAGTTGAAGGAATTTTTAGTATTCAATCCCGAATGATTTCACCATTCAATTCAATTCGAAAAATAGAAATTGATGGATATGTATTTTGCTGGTTCTTGTAATATTAGTGGACTGTATATATATTCATAGTATTCGAACAGATATACTTTTATTTCTTGACTTTACAAGATTCATTCATAAAATTGTTATGGCAATCTAACAACCCTATTTTTGTTATTAAAAAATTAAAGAAGAGAAAATAAAACAGTTGAACGGAATAGTCTATAGAACAAAGTTGATTTTAAGAATTCGCAATACACGATTTTTAGTTTCTGGTTCCAACAACCTCCCCACAGGCTTGATTGTTTTTATCAGAAGAATATGGAAGTGAACATAATTTAGTAATTGGTCTAGTGAAAATTCCGTTCTTTGTATGAATTTTCACAAGTCGAACCTTTCTATCGGGTCCGGCAATTACATCTATAATGCGAACTAATCGACATTCAAAAGGTGGAATATTATCCTCCTCCACCAAAACCAAATCATTTACTTTTAAATTTTCATATACTTCGACCCATTCTGGTTTATGTTGAAGTCTATTCAAATATCCTGCCGACCAACGTTTCCAAAATATTTGCCTCATTTTTTGACAGCATTCCCAGGCTTTCAGCCTATTATCAGGAACATCAGAAATATTAGTTTCCGGAAACGAGATTGACGACTCTCCTATTAAAAAGTGACTGGATGTGAGACACGATCTGTGGAAATAGGAGAGAATGGTCTAGAGTTCAATATAGCTCCAATTCGACATAAAATAGTTGTGACTTGTTCAAAATTCAGAATACTTTTTCCCATAACCCGTTTGAGATGAAATTTTGTAGACTTTATACCAGCCTCCCACAATCCTCCCCAGTGTGGACTATTGGGGGGCATGAACTTCTATTTTATCATTATTATCTTTTAATTATCTCTATCAGACCGCAAAAGAGCCATTATTTGTTGAAATGAAAGTGTTTTGAACCTAAAACAAGTAACACAATTTTCAACCTCTCTTTTAATTGGTCTCAATCCATTTATCGGCCGAAATCGTAATCTAAGATGAGCGAGAACCGTTTGTTTTCCTGCATGATGTAAATCTAGATCTTCTTGTTATTAGAGCAGTTTCACAGCAGCTTTTGGGGGTAGAATCAATGGATGCTTTTGAGAAAAGGATAAATTGGATTGAGATAACCTTCCTCCTACACGAAGTATACCATCCTCATCCAAAAATGGGCTTAAATGTGCTAAAGTACCTGATTGTATGAATTTTTTCGATTCAATATCTCCAATTTCCTTTAGTCGGGAAGAGAATCGATTTTTATCGGAAAGAAATTCCTATGCTCCAAATTATAATCATTTAAAAATTTTGGTCCGTACCACCATTGTTCATAAGATATTGAAGAGATTGAATACAAACCACGAGAAATGTGATCAACGGGTTTTTTCCCAGAAGACACATGTTGCCATTCAACATTAGAAGTGAGCTCCTGTATCTCTGATACTCGATTACATACAAATATTGTCCACCTAGTAGGTACATCCTGTAACCAACATAAAACAATTTGAGAGTCACACCGCAAAACTATTTTCGAAAATTTGAACTGAAAGATCGAACATAATTTATGACATAACTTAGCCATAAGTAGAGCCCCGCATAATTCCAGTTTTGGAAGTGAGATTAATTTCTGTGGAGCCACCCTTGATTTTGAACGAATCAACCTACAACTGACTTCCCTGTTAGAATGAATAGTTTCCAAATAGAAACATGTTCCATAATCCTTAAGAGAGGAGTCGGAGAATCCATGTAATTCTATTCCATATGGAAAATGTAATAATCTAGGAATCTTAAGATTATCAAGAAAACTTAAATCTTTTGGAAATGTCTTCCATTTATGAAATAAATCTGGAGGTAGAGTATCATCCCAGTCTAATCTACGATTCCACACGTTTTCAATTAAAAATTTTCCAACCACTATAATTGGACCTATGAAGCCTAACGGATCAAAAAGCCTTGCAATATGCCAAAGAACATTTCTTTTTGTCAAAGGTGAATTTTTATCGAATGTAAAACCACAAACCTTGAACTCACCTAATGAAAGTTGCCAAGATATTCCTGAAATCTTATTTAAATATCCATCTCTGTGAAGTTTTAGGATCTTCATAGGAACTTTGACCTCCATCATTTGAACCTTATTCTGAATGAGTGATTTAGAAGAATCCTGAGCCTCAGGAGAAACGACAACACTCGATACCCACTTACGAAGTTTGAAACCTGCCGAGGCCAACAAATCTATCGGTTCGTCACGTAACTGTCCACGTTCCTGAAGAGAATTAGCTCCTGCAAGAATGTCATCCACATAGCACTGTTGGGAAAGAGCCCGTGATGCTTGTGGGTGAGATATTTTTCCATCATTCGCTAGCTGAACCAAACACCTTGTAGAGAGAAACGGAGCACAGTTCGTTCCATACGTAGGAGTTCTTTCTATACACCTTAAATCATTTTCTGGATGATCGCGCCATAAAATATTTTGTAAATGTCTATGATCGGGATATGTGACTACCTGTCTCAATATTTTGACCAAATCAGTTGTGAAAACGATCCTAAAAGTACGAAACCTACATACAATGTCAAATTAATCTGACTGAACAGTGGGACCTCAACACATGACAGCATTCAATGAAACACCCTCGTAGTTTTCATTGATGCATCGAAAACAACTCTCAACTTTGTACTCACACTTTCCTTCCTGATTACACAATGATGTGGTAAAAAATATTTGATATTAGATTGGCTAGTTTCCATTTCTAGAGGATCATATTTAGCGTGATTCAAATTGACATATTCATCTATAAACGACTTTTATTGAGAGCTCAAACCTTAATTCTTACTTAACCTTTTTTCCAATGAGAGAAATCTTATTTTGGCATTTCAAATGATTCGCCCAAATTGTCAGTTTTTAAAGGCAACTTCACATTAAACCTACCATCTTTCATGCGCTGCGTAGAAGAAGAAAAACTATTTTCACATATTTTATCCTCACGAGATAAAATTCGTTTTGAAGAAATTTTCTCTAACTGCCAAAATTTCGGAATGAATTTATCAATGTCATTGTGTGTGTACAGTACGACACTGAGATTGGAGAAAGAATTGAAATGTTGAGATTTGATTATACTTCCCAATACCCATCCTAATTGACTCTTTTGTAAAATTGGTAAATTCGGTCCGAATTTGATCGAACGTGGTTCAATCGAATCGAAATATAAATCAGCTCCAATTAAGATATCTATTCTAGCAGGAATATTATACCCAATATCAGCAAGATTATATCATAGGGAATACTGAATTTGGAAGAGTCAATTCACATGTTATTTTATTCAAAACACCACATGTTACTGAAAACCTATCCTTCTGAGTATTTGTCCTCTTTGATTCTTAAATTAAATCAAACATTTCCGAAACATGAGTCCCACTCTGCGTTATCCCTGAAACCTTCAAATCAACTTTCAAAGTTTTGGCCCTCAACATTTTTATTGTGTCCCTGGTCACAAACGTAGTTTGCGAAGCTAAATCCAACAACGCTCGTACTTCTATTCTTTCGCCATTTTCTGAAATAAGAATCACCCTTGCTGTGGTTAGCAATACCTGATTTCTAGTGGAAGAAATCATGCAATATTGTTGATCATTACCCGTTTGAGTACATGTTAATGTTTGAACTTGAGGAGATTCTTGTGTAGAAGTGAGATCTTGAGACTGAATAGACCTTTGGAAATATGGTCTTTGAGTTTGAGAGTTAGTAGAACCTTGCATTTGAGAATGAGACTGATACTGATGAGGCCCTTCTTTATCTTGCCTATCTAAAGAAGAAATATCTGAAGTCTTGTTTTCATGTATAAGAGTATTATGTTTTCCTGAGAAAATCCTACACCTATTCCTTGTACATTGAGAAACCAAATGCTTACCAAAACAATTGAAATATAACCTTTCCTTTGAGATGTCCTTCTTCGTTGAAGTTGGTTCGGAATTGAATTTGGTGTATTCATATATCTCATGACTGAGATGTCTAGAAATCCTGGTGCATGCACTCATATCTGAAAATGTGTGGGATCGAACGTGCGACAGATATGGCCTGTTTGGTTTCTTAGATCACAAGTAGTTTCGAATGATTGCTGAGTAGATGTCAACACCAAAGAGCCACTCTCCTAAGAAATTTATTCGGACAATGTTCAATATGCTCCGAAATCGTCAAAGATGTGATGTAGATTCGGCCATTGTCTACAATGATTTGGCAATGAATCGGCAGACAGTGACAAACAGCTCAGTTTTCTTTTTTTTTCATTACTACATATATTCGAATCGAAGCTTCGGATTTTCGCTCCTCGGTGTCGCCGCCGTTACGACGAATCAGTTTTTTCCCAAGATTGCATTTTAGGTTATATTTTAGGGGTATTTGATACGACGAAAATAGGCACAGAAAATTTCATAAAAAGACAGTGAATTTGATTCTGGTTTGCTTTTGGCGTTTGGCTTGTTCAATTGTGGTGTTAGAAAATCGAGAATTCCGTTTTGCTGTCGAGTTATTCAAAATGAAGTGCATGGTTCCATCTTGTGAAACTGAAATGATATTTTATGTAAGTGAAATATAGTATATAGATCAATTGTCTCTTTAGGCAATGATAGAACAATACAATTTAAATGATATGTGATTTCTGAGAGACTTCAATTTTATTTATTTAGGCTCAGTCTTCGGAGGCACGACTCATGGATGAGAGCTTTAGGAAGGAATCGAAGAGCAATTGAGCGACGAAAATTGTGGCTGCAGTGTGCACTTCAGGAAGGATGGTGTTTTTGGTAAAGAATCAAATCAGATTGAGATAGATCTCCATCAAGCACAATTACTTCCACTTCCACAAATTCTGATATTTTCAAGCGATAGTGAAGATTTCAAATAGTAGTGGAAGAGTCGAGAAAATATATCAAAATGATTTATAACTACAGGTTGGTATTTACAGTGAAATGAATATGACTCAGTTTAGTTGAACAGGTATTCCTTTTGAAATGACCAAGCTGTTTGCGTTCTGTCTTGTCTGTTTGTAAGGCCATCATGTTGAACAATAGATTAACATTCAACTGTATTTCAAAATACATCGATATCATAGGTATACAAGATGTCCAAAAGGACAGTCATAAATATATAACTGCCAAACTTCAAAGTAATCTGAATGAATGTGATCTCCTCTCCACAATCCTTCGGGAATTCTGAAACTTGAAAGCTAATACCTATTAGGAGGTCAAAGACTAATTCAGTGACAAAAAACTTTTCAATCATTAATCCCATCGAAACTTCACTTGGTACATTGGTGTTTTATATTTCACTTGACACAGTGTGGAAATTATTCTTGAAATTTTCAGGTGGGCAAATTTTGCATATGAAATGAAATTCAGCATGTCTAGGCGAAATTCAGTATTCAGTGTCATGTCCTGTTGGTAGATGAAGAGAAGTCAATACATCCTTGATAACACAGGATCATTTGAGGTATATATTGTCATACACTCCCAGGTGATAATTATAGTTGTAGAGCTAGAGCTGATTTTTACCGCGTTTATATTTGCTCGCTTTCGTGACTGTCGGTACAAATCTTGCAATCGATTTCAAACTTACTTCCTGATGAGTCTTTGAAACTTCAGACATAGCTCAGAACTGGATGACAATACAATATTAAGTTGCTTTCTTGTCTGTCTGTTTATTTGTCTGTATTTACGGAACAAAAAGTGAGGTTAGGGTGACAAAATTTCTCCATAGCTCCAACAAAATGATCGATGAGTCAATGTGCACTGAATTCAACTGCCTTCCAAATAGTCAGTAAATGTTACAACGAAATTAATTACAAATAAATTAATAAATAACCTACTAAGCATCGTTAGAATACATAAAATAGTATGACACATACATTCCCGTCGAATGGAAAACAAGTAGATTAATGGGTTCATTTGATTTATATTACCATGTTTATATCAACTCGCTTTCGTTGTCTGTTTGTCCGTTCGGTACAAATCTTGTAATAATAATAAAAATATGTAGGGAGCAATCCATTTTGAACTAACTTCCCGATGAGCTAGATACTTGAACTTCAAACATAGCTCTGAACTGGATGACAATGCAATAATAACTCGCTTTCATGACTGTCTGTCCGTCTGTAATAATAATAATAGTTAGGAGCAGTCGATTTTGAACTAAGTGAAATAAACCTGAAATTTGCCACATGTCTCTGTCATAATCTCATCAAAATGTCCAAAAATTCACACACAAGACTAAAAAGCAATGAATAATTATTATTACATTTTTTAATATACCTACCATATTTATAAAACGGACGAAAAAGTTTGAAATAATTTCACCTAGCCCCATGCAGATCCCTGTGACTGTGAATTTTCAAAAGCAATGGAAGTAGTTGTAATATTTAAAACAAAAATGTGGTCAAATGCAATAGATAATAGTGAGGAGTGTAGGGAGTAGCTATTGTTGAGAAAACTCACATAACAGTTCATATCATTTGCAGTGCAATAAAATTGTTAGTGACTAAAGTGAACTATTCAATTATCTATTTAGAACTATTTTCATTATAATAAAAAATTCACAATCACGAATTTTCCGGACAATCTGTATGGGGTTAGAAATCTGTATACGGTTGTGAATCTGTATGGGGGCAAGGAAAAGTTATTTTTATTTTTTAGTCCGTATTATAAATGTGGTATATTGAAAAAATATATCAAAATTTCTGGTTGATGTTCAATAATTATTGGAATTGTTTTTTGTATATTTAGAGGTTGTTCGATCTTCACCTTATTTGATACATGCATTGCATATGCCAAATATCTTTGCATCACATAAAAATAATGATTCACTTAGATATATAATAATTTACAACATCCACTATAAAAATCTCTCCTGAACATTTTGTCCCATTAAGTATGTAATAAAGGAATATGTTACCTAATAATTCAGAAAACCATCTTCGCATTTCCAACTTTTGCAGCAAGTCCCTCCGATCGAAAAATGGCTGTAAGCTTTGTACAGAAACGTTTCATGGCCAGTGCCTTACATAAATGGGCATACAACCTTTCCGGTTTCAACAAATACGGACTGTGGAGGGACGACATTCTTCACGTAAATGACAACGTTCAAGAAGCCCTCAGAAGAGTACCACAAGAAGTGGTTGACCAAAGGAACAATCGTATTCTGCGGGCTACTCAGTTGTCCCTTCAGAAGGATATTTTACCCAAAGAGCAGTGGACCAAGCTCGAAGATGATAAGTTGTATCTCACCCCCATCGTTAATGATGTTATCAAGGAAAAGGAAGAACGAGAAGAATGGAACAAAAACTATTGAACATATACTTTTCTCGTAGAGGTAGAGATGTAAAGATTTATATATAAGTTGTGTTATTTAATTAAATAAAAATTATATATTTATTGAATTCTTGATGAAAAACACTCCTAGATTGAAATGTAGGATTTTTTTTTGAATAAGATTTTCTGAAGTTTTCACTCAGAATGAGTTGTTGGTGTTCTTGTCTGGTAGGTAAAAACCTTAAATTTCAATTGAAATGAAATTTGGGGTATTCATTGTTGTCTGAATGGAAGTCATTGAAAATGTTTGTTGTACATAGTTTAGGTTTTTCTAAATATATATATATATATATATGTATATATATATATATATATATATATATATGACTAACGTTCATTTCCAAGACTTTTTTTGCTAGCTAATGGCTAGTTCCAAGACTTTTGTATAGTTCCAGGACGGTCTTGGAAAAATTTTATGTTTAATGTAGACTTCAGGACCATAATGTATAGTTCAGGACGGTCTTGGAAAATAAAAGTCCTGGAATTCATGTTACTAAATTAATAGTAACCAATGCCCTGAATCAATATCCAGAAATATTTTCCAGTGTCGAA